>JAOPHQ010002343.1:70000-93554 GCA_030340625.1 Merluccius polli
TAATTCTCAACGCATTAGGACTATATAAAATAATAAATAGACCTCATATAGCTTATATACGACAAACACACTATTTTACGGTTGAAACTGAATTTCTGGTGGCCAGTCTGTGTGTGTGTGGGGTTTAAAAGGATTTTCATTGTCTAACTTTATTGTCCACTCCATTGTTTAATATCAGGAAGCCTGTCCGGCCAAGATGGCCGCCACCGGGTCGAGTGCGCCGGAGGTGGAGGGTGCTGGAGGCCGGCCTGCAGAGCCTGGGGCTGGCCTGAGGAAGGATGCCCAGCTGGGAGGGGGGCTGAGCTGGACAGGCACAGACATGGAGCCCACACAAACAAGTACACACACACACACACACACACACACACACGCACACACACACACACACACACACACACACACACACAAGTACATACACACACACACACATACACGCACGCACACACGCACACACACACACACACACACACACACACACACACTCATACAGCCATTCATACACAGATTAACACAATTATACATTTTAAACTTACTTAAACTTAAAAATACACTCTCCCCCCCGCCCTCCCCCCCCCTCCCTGTCTCTCTCTCTATCCCCCCCCTCTCTCTCTGTCTCTCTCTCTCTCTCTCAACCCCCCCCCTCTCTCTCTCTCTCTCTCTCAACCCCCCTCTCTCTCTCTCTTTCTCTCTCTCTCTCTGGCCTCCTGCAGATGTTCACCCTGACAGTTGGAGATGACATCATCACTAATAGATACAAGTGATGTCATCTCCTCCAACTGTCTCTCCAACTGTGTTCCTCTCACGGCGTTAGCGTTTAGCTGCAGACCTCAGAGCACACACAGCTTGCTGCAGTCAGTGGCTCCCATACTAAATAGCTCCAAATTACCAGAACGTGGATTCAATTACATTACGTAACATGACATAACTTTTACTACATTACTTCATGGACAATATTTTTAGAACATGACTTTGAGAACAACATGACTAATGCCAAATGTATGTGCTTTTTTATCTTCCATAAAATTGATGTATGTTACGTACGCATGACGTTAATTTCCTCTGGGATCAATGAAGAAATCCTGAATCTGAATGTCCTAATCGTAGCTTCAATAAAATGTCTAACCAGGAACAACGCAACGTCTGCAACGTGACATGAGAACATTATGTCAAGAACATAATCTCTAGAAACGTATCTCTACGTTATTCGTCATTATGTTGGATAAAAGTGTCTGTTTTACGATGACTAAATGTATTAGAAAGACACTTCCACAATCGCTTCTCTCACCCACGGACGTCCGCTTCCCTCCCGTCTCTGGACCCGTAGGGGACAGGTTGCAGTGCCGTCCGGCCACCTCCAGGGGGCGCTCTGCGTCGGCCGGTACCGAAGCCAGACCTGCGGCGCGGTGGAGGGGCACCGCCGGCGCGTCACTCGACCACGAGGGACCGGCCAACGACGCAAGGTCAGATGTTTGAGGTTAACCCGTGGAAAAAGTCTCCATGAGCGGCACGCGGTGGCTGGCGGTTCGGTGGCTCTGCCCGCTAGCGCGCTGCTAATATGCAGGCCAGTATACTGGGCCTTGTACTGACCCAGGTCCCCTTGCGACCCGCGGGCCCATGCTTATTCCTTATTCTCTCCTTCAACCCACTTTCCTGGCTGTGCTTTTGCTGTGCGGGCACCCAAGACTGGAACAATCTCCTTTTCCTTTTCCACCGGATCAGCTGAGTCTGTCGATGAAAACGATTTAAAAACCCACTTTTTTTAGGATGGCCTTTCTTTCCAGGGCTCCTTCGAAAAAGAGACTTGTTCTCAAAGGACTTCCCTGGTAAAATAAAGGATAAATAAAACATTTTTAAAAATGAATCCCGTGGGTGGGCTCTGGCCGGTGACCTGGTTGCCAAATGGTCTCTCTTTGAATGTGTTTTCCTTGTATGTGCTTGTGTGTTTTCTTTTTCTGTATCTTTGTAACCACAAATAAGTGCTTACTAAAGATTACTTGTCTTTGCTGCCCTGTCCTTAGTGGTACAAAAGCCCATGAAACCCCCCCCCCCACACAGCAACCTTTGTCTTGGTGTTGTGCATCAATGCGTGGAATCAAACGTCGGTCACAGTACAGTTGCTGGGTTAGCCGTTAGCGCCACCACCAGCGCCTGTGGCTCTGCTCCCCATCGCTTGGCTGGTTCAGCTACAAACGCCAGTCAAACAGCCGCGACCGGCGCAGAAACAAAGGCGCTCCTTCCTGGAGATGACCCGGCTTGTTCTGCAATTGCCTTTTTTGGGAAACAAGCAAAACACTGCCCTGCCCCCTGCCCCCCCCCCCCCCATAAATAAGGCCAGAAATTCCACATGGATAGTGTAATTACATATCTTTTCATGACCACAACTCGATTTTGTGTCGTTTCCTTCGTTCTTTGGAGGAAGAAAGTTGTCTTCTCAAACTCTCACTTTCGACTGTTTTATGTGCTGCGGTGTGGTGTCTGTCGTTTCTGGTTAAGCGACGCATGTGGAGACAGATGGCGACAGATACTTCTGGTTGCCATGGTGCACACAGGGAGGATACGTTCGAGGGTCATTTCTGTGTGATGTCGTCCTGAACGTTCACACGAAACGGCGCCTCTCGCCAAGGATCACACCTCTTGTGACATCAACACAAAACCCAGATCTCTTTAACCCTTTTAGGGAACTGCATGCAATTGCATGTCAAAAAAGGTTGTGAGGATGTAGTTTGCCCTGTTTTGAGTTTTAGTTTTAGTGACTTGTTTGTTAGTGACTTGTTGTTTCCTTGTTTGATGGTTGATTGGTTGATTCATGGCTTACTTTAAAGGTTCATTCTGACTCATGTAGGACTCATAGATTTTACCTGTTTAGGGTTAAGGGTGATTTGAGGGTTAGCTTGGACCTGTGTTCAGGGTTAATCGGGAACTGTTCATGGGTTGACGTTGGCCTGTTTTAAGTCATTTAGTCACTCCCTGTGTGTCCGCGGGGGAGCCATTACATCACTGACCGAGTCGGGGGTCAGGAAACACCTTATATGGGCATTGGAACTGTTGCTCAAAACCCAAACCGTTTGCTCTGCCTTCCCAGCGGTCCCAGCCAGACGCAGAAGGCGGTCGGTTTGGAGCCGGGGTATCCCACGGCAACGGACACAAAGCATGAAGGGGACCAATCAGAGTCCAGGATGGGTAGAAGCGACGCTCGCGCTAACAAACGAGAGGTAACCAATTCAGTTCAATTCAATTCAAAGTGGTTAAGTATAACACGGTCATTCTGTTACCATCAAGGATCCAGGATCCATCTCAAACAATGAAGGTATTAAAGAAACATGTCGTTATTGTTTGTCACACATAAGATGTACACTTTGTTACATCTGCAACAGTTTATTATGTAGGCTACTGGCTAGGGGAAAGGGGGACGTTGATGATATATGTTATAGGCGAATCTGCCGATTGGTTCTTCGACTCCATCCAGACCCTGTTTTCATTCAAACTATCAACCCCCCCCCCCTAATAGTTTGGATTAAGTCTGAATAAAAGTGGTTACCTTCATTTTAGGAAAAAAAATGTCATTTTGGAAGATGCATGCAACGAAGGAAATGCCTTATATGGCAAAACTAATCCTCTGAGTTCAGTTAAAGCAGAGGAGCGGGAAGTGAAGGACTGGGTTTCTCAGTGTTCAGTGAAGACACAACACCTCACGGCTAAAGACAACAAACAGGACAAACATGAATCACACAAACAACATCCAAAACCTCGGCAAACCAAAACTGTCAGGTCAGGTCTTGCAAGCGCGTAACCACGGCGATAATATTTCGTAATGCGTGTCCCATTGAAACCCGCCGTCGCCGCGCAGCGCTAACGTCGTACCGTTTGGTGTGCTGTGCTGTGGATGTGGGCGGGTTTGAACATGACTCAGGGAGCAGAACCAGGTGTTCCTCAGTATACGAAGACATGACCTAATAACACAGCATGCTCCGGAGGCACACACGCACGCACACACGCACACGCACACACACACACACGCACACACACACACACACACATGTATGCGCTTTAACACAAGCTGTTGACTTTTACATTCCACGCCAGCTGTGTGTGTATGTGTGTGTGTGTGTGTGTGTGTCTAAAATGTGGAGTTGCAGCTTGTTATTCAGTTTTATTGGAGATAATCATCAAATATCTACATCATGCAAACCTCCCACCTGATTTTACAGAGTTCCTGGTTTGTCACACAGGGAGAAAGAGAATAGGTGTTGGTCTACTGTGTGTGTGTGTGTGTGTGTGTGTGTGTGTGTGTGTGTGTGTGTGTGTGTGTGTGTGTGTGTGTGTGTGTGTGTGTGCGCACGTACACGTTTGTGTATCAATCAGACACACACATGTGATTCACACACATGTGATTCACACGGTGATTCACGGTGCTCTGCATGCGTCTTGCCCTCAAGGTACTCATTGACCCACATCACCTTGTTTACATCCTCTGGTGCCCCGGGAGCCGGGAACCAGAACCAGAGACATTTCAAAAGGAGACTAACCACATCCTTCTCACTTCCTGTCATTTGTCATGTGACCTACACAAGGCACGGCATTGACGGGCTTACTGCCCCCCCCCCCCCCCGACCTTAGGAGACTAGAGCGGGGCACAGGCTCCATTCACTCCAATGAGAGATGTAGAGGTTTTGGTCATATGTGGCCTTTATTTTCTTTAACAATTGAAATCCAGGTAAATACAGTATCAGACCTTCCCTTACAAGTTGAAGGTGTTCTGAACATTTTGACACTAAGTCGTCGATTTTTTCAGACTTTTTGTAGATCCAGCAAAAAAAAACTAGTTATTTTGAGACACGTCCAGCGATCTCACAGTGTTGATGATGATGGCGCCAGCCGTTTCATTTAAACCCCATCGGCGGCGGCTGCTTTGAATGCGCTGTCTTTGCTTATCTACTATCTTTGCCAGAAACCCCCCACAACCCAGACCCAGCCAGACTGATGATGATGTCACTACCGGAGCGTGGAGGGCCAGGGGGGTGGAAGCAATCCGGTTGGGGCAGTTGAACAACCAAAGAGCTAAAGGGTATCCATCAGTGTTTACATTAAGTATAGCCTCTGTAGGTGTCAGGGCAGCCCACATACTGTCGCCTCTCTCTGTCTCTCTCTGAGGAAACTCACGCTGCACATCTGTTAGTAGTAAGTGGTAGTCGCCGGGCTGTCAGAAGAGGCCCCTGGTGATTAAAGGGGTGACTAAAGATTTTTTTATGAGGCGACCGTCTGCCTTCAGAGGACGATGACGACGACACGAACCAAACAACAAACACACAAACAAGCCGGTCTCCTAGTACACAGAGTAGTGTTAAGTAGAGGGATTCAATCACATGCTTTTTGCCACATGGCAAATCCATGATCCATGTCAGCATGTGAGCAGATACTAGGGATGAGACATCTTGCTCAATGGATGCCCACATGGGAGACTCTGCGGCCATTGGGTATCGAACTCTGAACCCCAACCGCTAGACTATCAAGAGGATAGTCCACATGGTTCTGTACTGCAACCGACTTCTCAAAGTAAATCCCAGGGAGAATTTGATGGGCCTTTCCTTGTGCTTTCACCCAGTGGCGTTCATTGTATGTGCTTTGGTTTGTTTTGGTGGGAGGGCAGAATGGCAAGGCTACTTCCAACTCTGTTTCGGTTCATTTTCAGTTTTTCTCCCTTTCGTTCGTTTTCTCTCTGACCAGACGGCGTGTTTGAAGTGGTCAGCGCTCGTTCTTTATTCTTCCACATCTTTCTGTCCTCCTCGGCTGGTTTTCGGTAAAAGCCTCCAGACAGACAAAGGATGTTCTGTACCTATTAAACTCTTCGTCTTCTTTTTTTTCTGCTGAGAGTTATATAAGAGGGACGAATTAATCTTTTGAAGAGGCTCAAATACATGAAAGAAGCGCTCTTGTTCTGTCAACCTGTGTGAAATGTAGCCTTGAAAGACGCTGGTCTCTTGGAGGGAGTCTGTTGGCTAGAGGATACCTAGTCACAAGCACAATACTCACATCCTGGCACACGAAGATATTTGAACCGCTGACACCTTTTGTAACGTGAGATGATACAACCGGGGATTATTAAGTTCCCTACAAATCTAAGTCACGCTCCCCTTTGCCAAGTCCGCTCTTCCAGAGCCTCTTTGTCTATGTGGGCATTTTCACCTGTTTAAGAGTAAATTTTCACTTTTTTAAAGGTTAATTTTGACCTGTTTTAAGGGGTGATTATGAATTGTTTTAAGGGGTGATTCTGACCTCTTTTAAGGGGTGATTATGAATTGTTTTAAGGGTTCATTTTGACCTGTTTTAAGGGGTGATTATGAATTGTTTTAAGGGGTGATTCTGACCTCTTTTAAGGGGTGATTATGAATTGTTTTAAGGGGTGATTCTGACCTGTTTTAAGGGGTGATTATGAATTGTTTTAAGGGGTGATCCTGACCTGTTTTAAGGGGTGATTATGAATTGTTTTAAGGGGTGATTCTTGCCTGTTTTGGGGGGGGGTTAATGTTGTGTTCTTGTCTCCTCCAGAAGATGCAGTCCTGTGGAGACGTATCCCATATCCCGCAGCGCAGAGCCAAGTCCCTGGACCGCAGGACTTCAGAGTCCATTATGACTGTAAGTGCAACATTAAATTAAACAAAGAGGACACAAATAACAAGCAAAAAACTAATAGCTAAAATACAAAGAAAAACTCAAATATATTTAAAAAAATAATTAAAAAAGCAAAGCAAGGAGATACCTCAACAACACACAGTTGTTTGTTGTCAGTAAGCCAGTTTTAATTTTCTCTTGATCACAATCTGATGACTGTGTTTCTCTCTGTATTTACTGTAGCCAGATTTATTGAACTTCAAGAAAGGTTGGATGGTGAAACTGGAGAAGGAGGATCAGGTGAGCTATTATCTTCTCAACCTTTGGCGGACCTTTCTGTCCTCACCCTACAATCAGTGCACTTATTTACTTAATTAAATTCACATTAGAAATTAATTTCAGATATCCTTTGTTTACTTCCATTTAGTTGAGAAAATACTGGTTTGTGCTGTCAGCCGACAGCCTCAGATACTACAAGGATTCCATGGCTGAAGAGGTATTCTGTGTTTTCAGTATATATATATATATATGCTAAGATGCTATTCAATTTGAACATAACAGAACAGGGTTCATTATGTGTATGCAATTAACTACGTTGCAATATGTTTTATATGATTCCCCAATCAACATGAAATTATATTTAATTTTGCAGGGCACATACATATTAAGGCGTTACTTCTTGGTGATTGGCTGATTTAAATATCAGGTTAAAGATGATTGGACACATTTTAAAGCCTACCGTAATTTATTTGTCGCCGTGCATGTGTTGCGCATCTTGGACATGTTCTGCAGTGGGCACCAACTGCCGTTCACGGCGGCGACTATAACTAACATGGCCAAATCACTTCAAATCTAGGTTAAAAAAGATAATTTATTTGTATGTTATATTGTATAAATTAAAAATATATATATTATATATATAATTTATATATATATATAATATTGTATATATATTAATTTATATTGTATAAATTAAAAAAAAACATTTTATGCTTTGATTGTTCGCACCTTGTAAGTCACTTTGGATCTTAGCCATCGAGGATGGCTAAGATGGCTGACACTGAGCTTTCCTGTGTTACATGGGCAGCTCTGAGCTGTTTGAACTAAAAATTTGGAGTTAACGAGTGCCTACAAGACAATTTCCTTGTGAGGAGAGTACGACCAAAAAGACAACAGCAGAGATGGATGAAATCAAGCAATCCCTGTGCACCATTCAACAAGAGATTGGTAAAATTGCCACGCAGCAAACACAGATAATGAAGCTGGTCGAGCAGGTGGAAGGCCTCCAAAAGCAAGTGGATAGTCTTAAGAACAAGAACAAAGAGAAGGACTGGGAAATTGAAATCTTGAAAGGAAGAATCGATGAAATGGAACAATACTCACGCATTGATGATGTGATAATCACCGGATTAAAGACAAAACACCGCTCCTATGCAAACGTCACTGCCGCGGCTGAAGCCGGTGGGGATTCCCCACCGGCCGAGTTGGAAACACTGGAGAACCAGGTCGTTCAATTCCTCGGCAGCAGGAACTTGCCCATCCAGAGCCAACACATCGCGGCTTGCCACACTCTCCCTCGTAAACAGACCAACATGCAGCAGCCACCAGCGATCATAATACGGTTTGTGAATAGAAAACACAAAACCGAGTTACTGAAGAATGGTCGCATGTTGAAGGGAACCGGTGTCTATCTGAATGAGCACCTCACTAAAAAAAAACGCTGATATTGCTAGAGAAGCCCGCAAACTCAAGAAAGAAAATAAGATCAAGGCAACTTGGACGAGGAACTGTAGGGTCTTCATAAGACTCAACGGAGCGTCACCGGAGGAAGAAAAGGTGCTGGCGGTAAGGGCGACCAAGGATTTGGAGCAGTACATAAAAAAATGACGGTCCACATGTCAATCACTGCAGAAGATTTACGGCTGGAAACGAGGAAAGGATCCTTTACACTGGATATCGATTTGGACCGCGACATCGTGTCTCCTCTAAATGGATTATTATTACCAGGTTGTCTCTGCGCCGCAGGTAGGCCAGCTGAACTTTTTTACCCTCTTTTTGTTTTTTTAATTATTATCAATGACTTCCAGTAACTCATTCCCTACAAACCTTGGGGTGATCCCCCCCACTGACTCTAATACATTGTCATTTAATCCTTTTGAATGCACAACGGACAACGATGGAATTTACGATACTTTTTTTAATCCTGATGCGAAGTATATTGTCTCCAACTCGGCAAAACTGTCATGCGAATACTTTTCTGAAAGTCAGTTTAACAAGTTATGTCATCAGGGAGTCCCCATCGTTTTTTCCACTTTTCATTTGAATATCCGCAGTTTGTCTAAAAATTATGATTGTCTGAAAACTTATTTATCAACTCTGACTCACTCCTTTTCAGTCTTAGCGTTTTCTGAAACATGGTTAACTGATGACCTCCTCAGTCTCTTTCCTTTATCAAATTATAACTCATCTCACTCCTGTAGAAATAATAGAACAGGAGGAGGAGTGTCACTGTATGTGTCGAATGCCTATAATTTCATTAGTAGAAAAGATCTGAGTGCTGACTTTGCTACGACGCATGTGGAATCTGTATTTATAGATCTTGCACTTGGTAGAAAAAACGTTATAGTCGGATGTATCTATAGACCTCCCGACTCAGATTTAATTACGTTCAATGACGCACTATATTCTACCTTAGAAAATATAAATAAGGAAAATAAATTGTGTGTCTTACTGGGGGATTTTAACATCAATCTGCTTAAAGATGATCAGAGATTCACAACTGACTTTCTAAATACACTCTACTCTGAAAATTTCTTTCCCCTAATAACAAAGCCAACCCGAATTACCAAATCATCAGCCTCATTAATCGATAATATTCTTTTCAACTCTCTGGACTATGAAGTCAACTCTGGTCTACTATTGTGTGATATATCTGATCATCTTCCGATTTTCCAGATTGTATATGCGATTGATCCTCCTAACCTTATAAATTCTACATGTGTCCAAACTAAATTCCGCAAATTCACTAGAAATAACTTGGAATCTTTCAAAACAGCCATCAGTCACCTTCCCTGGGATGAGATCCTCAGGTTGAATGATGTTGATGCAGCCTATAATTTATTTTTAGTATTTATTAATTCTGCTTTAGAAGCATCTTTTCCCTTGTTCAACCCTAAATCTAAAACTAATTCTTCTAAAGGGAAACCATGGATTACTGAAGACCTAAAGAAACGCTCCCGTAAAAAAAAACAAACTTTATAGGAAAACCATTACTAATCCCACCCCTTTGAATATTGAAATTTACAAGAAATATAAAAATAAATTTACAGCTGTTCTAAGAAAAACAAAAAAAAAGTATTATGCAGAAAAATTCATCCAGGCCTCTAACGACATCAAGTCAACCTGGAACCTTATTAATCACCTGCTCAACCGTAAAAAATTATCAGCTGCATCACCAACATTAATGCATGGGAATGTGGGGACGTTTTCAAACCCCGATGAAATAGCAAATGGCTTTAACAATTTTTTTGTTAATGTTGGCTCTGTCCTGGCATCAAGTTTCTCTGATGCTGGTGAGAACCCCTGTTGTTTTATTAAGGGGCAATATCCTTCTTTTAACACCTTCGATCCTCCAACTATACAAGAGGTCCATAATATCATCTTGGAATTAAAGAACTCAGCCCCAGGCCACGATGGCATAAAGAGCATTTTGATTAAAGAAACTATTGATCTTTTAGTTTCTCCTTTAACCCATATTCTTTCTTTATCACTGCAATCTGGTAATATTCCACATGATTTAAAAATAGCTAAAGTCACTCCTATTTTTAAAACGGGCAATACTGACAATTTTGGAAATTATCGACCTATATCCATCCTGCCCTGTATTTCTAAATTACTGGAGAAATTAGTTTACTCT
Organism: Merluccius polli; assembly: GCA_030340625.1. Lineage (NCBI taxonomy): Eukaryota > Metazoa > Chordata > Actinopteri > Gadiformes > Merlucciidae > Merluccius > Merluccius polli. The sequence goes on from JAOPHQ010002343.1 coordinate 80,526, forward strand.
AGAATATTGAAGCACCTACAAGAAAATAATATTTTACATGATCACCAGTATGGATTTCGTAAAAAACATTCTACGGAGCATGCATTACTTCAGTTAACTAATATTATTTCATCTGCTATGGACCAGAAAAAATTTGCCCTTGGGGTCTTTCTAGACTTAACTAAGGCATTCGATACTGTCAATCACAGTATTTTGATTGCCAAACTAAATAGATACGGTGTGGAGGATATTGCCCTGAATTGGTTTAGAAATTATTTATTGAATAGGCAACAATATGTGACATTTAATGGCCACTCCTCTGCCAAGTCCAGTATTCTACACGGGGTGCCTCAAGGCTCTATTTTGGGCCCTTTATTATTTTTGATTTATATAAACGATTTAGCTTTATCTTGTAAATATTTTTTTCCTGTGTTATTTGCTGATGACACTACCCTCATAGCAACTCATAATAATTTTAATTACCTGATTGATTCTGTGAACAATGATTTATCTTCAATTTCAAAATGGTTTCAACTGAATAAACTAACACTCAATGTGAAGAAATGTAACTTTATAATCTTTTGCAATATTAACAAGTCTTATCCTAAAGATCAAGCTAAATTATACATTAATGGAATAGAAATGACCCAAGTCAAAACTACCAAATTCCTCGGAATATTGGTTGATGAAAGACTTGATTGGACAAATCACATAGACCTTGTTTGCAAGAGATTAACAAAGATGATGGGCATCCTAAGAAAAGTGTGCCCATTTATACATCCTTCTGCTCATTTAACGTTATATTATAGTTTTTTATTTCCTTATTTGAACTACTGTAACATGGTCTGGGCAGCTACATTTCCTACACATCTCAAGAAATTATGTACTATTCAGAAGAGATTCATAAGATTCATCTCACATTCAAATAGATATGCTCCATCAACACCACTATTCACCAAGTATTCTCTTCTACCAATTCACAAATTGAATAACTATCAGATTTGTTTGTTTGTTCACAAGTTCATTTACAGGAATCAAGATCTCCCTGTCACTTTTCAAAATTTCTTTACCTTCACTCATAATGTACATTCCCACCGCACTAGACACAGTAACAATCTTACTCTATATTTACCCTTTACCCGCACATCACACCATCAGTTTAATATGACATACAGAGGTCCAATGTTTTGGAATGGACTATCTCCCTCATTAAGATCCATTTCTTCTTATTCACTCTTTAAATAGCAGTTAAAAATACATCTCAATTTCTCTTGAATTTCCCACTCTTTCCTCTCTCTCTTTCACTCTCTCCATATCCCACATCCTTACTCTGTCCTTTTATGAGTTTAATTAATTAATTAATTTTTTGTATATTATCTCTATTGTCCTTATTTGTTACCGAATTACTTTGCACTTTATCTCTCTATTTTTTTCTCATTTCTGTTTTCTTTTGCTCACACAACATTGACCATGTATGCACTTTATCTCCTTTTTATGTTTATTTGTTAGCCATTGAAAATTGTCTTGTTGTAATTTGTTATAGGGGTGGAACCTATGTACAAGCCAACCGGCTTCGTTCCCTCCTTGCACCATTGAAATTTGTGTGCTAAATAAATAAACTAAACTAAACTAGTTTAATGCAACCATGATACATGTTAGTGTAATGTAACCATGATACATGTTAGTTTAATGTAACCATGATACATGTTAGTTTACTGTAACCATGATACATGTTAATTTACTGTAACCATGATACATGTTAGTTTCATGTAACCATGATACATGTTAGTTTAATGTAACCATGATACATGTTAGTTTAGTGTAACCACGATACATGTTAGTTTAATGTAACCATGATACATGTTAGTTTAATGTAACCATGATACATGTTAGTTTACTGTAACCATGATACATGTTAGTTTAATGTAACCATGATACATGTTAGTTTAATATAATATAACCATGATACATGTTAGTTTAATGTAGCCATGATACATGTTAGTTTAATGTAACCATGATACATGTTAGTTTAATATAATGTAACCATGATACATGTTAGTTTAATATAATGTAACCATGATACGTGTTAGTTTAATATAATGTAACCATGATACGTGTTAGTTTAATGTAACCATGATACATGTTAGTTTAATGTAACCATGATACATGTTAGTTTAATGTAACCATGATACATGCTAGTTTCATGTAACCATGATACATGTTAGTTTAATGTAACCATGATACATGTTAGTTTAATGTAACCATGATATATGTTAGTTTAATGTAACCACGATACATGTTAGTTTAATGTAACCATGATACATGTTAGTTTAATGTAACCATGATACATGTTAGTTTAATGTCACCATGATACATGTTAGTTTAATGTCACCATGATACATGTTAGTTTAATGTCACCATGATACATGTTAGTTTAATGTAACCATGATACATGTTAGTTTAATGTAACCATGATACATGTTAGTTTAATGTAACCATGATACATGTTAGTTTAATATAATGTAACCATGATACATGTTAGTTTAATGTAACCATGATACGTGTTAGTTTAATGTAACCATGATACATGTTAGTTTAATGTAACCATGATACATGTTAGTTTAATTTAACCATGATACATGATTTCAACACTTACCTGATATTTTCTTTCTCCCAACAGTGAGTATGATTGCTGATATTATTGCTAACATTACTAATATGAGTCCTAGTATTATTCCTGGCACTAGTCCAGTGTTATCATCATGTTCTCCACATTTACAATCGGTTGAATCACTTCCTGGTTGAATCTGTTTCAGTCCCACAGATTCACATCTGAAATGAGAAGGACAAAACCACATAGTTTCAGGGTAGTTTTGTGGCTAAGGGCCGGCTAGTACATTGGGTGTTTGACTCCTGGTCCAAAGGTACTGGGTTTGATCCCCAAAGTTGTGAATATCAGGATGGACTCACCAGGCTACCTAACCCCTACCTGCTCCTAATGACCATCTCCCTGTATCTGAATTCACAAATCGCTTTGGATAAAATGACTCAAGAGTAAATAAAATATAATGTTATTGTCAAGCTTTTATTACACTTTGCAAAGGAGAGTAAAGTATACAACATAATGACTACTGTATACATTCTAGGGATGAACAATAGTTCGCCCACGGTTCAATATGCACCTCGGTGTTTGGGTCACGCTTTCGATTCGGTTTCGATGCCAATCTGACCAACAGTGGACCATCACAGTGAGGTCCCTCTCTGTGGCCCGGGAGGTCCGGCTATCCGAGGGGAGTGTAACGCGGATCTAGGGCTTCATTAGGTGACGAGAAGTGCATTGGTTATTTTTTTGTGTTTTTCTGAACTGGTAGGATCGGCCTGTTGGGAGGCATCAGCGAGAGACTGCTGTTTTCTCTGGGTTACCTGCTCGCCTGTCCCGCTTCCAGACAGCGTGTTGCTGGGGGGCGGCGGAGATGCGCGTGTAACAGTGCTATAAATAAACTTTAGTTTTTTAGTAAACTTCCCCAAAAACATGTCTACCGTATTCACATATATGAGTTATTTGGTTCCACTAATCATTTTGCTATTGTTTCTGATGGGGCATTTATTGAGGTTGCACACACCCAGACTTTCTCACGCTGGAAGTCTGGAAAAGCTGGATTTCTTAGTCCTGCATGAATGTAATTCATTTGTACAGTGTATGTTTCACTGTTTTCCGTGACATGTATGTGTTTTCCATCCATCCATCCATCTTCTTCCGCTTATCCGGGGTCGGGTCGCGGGGGGCAGCAGCCTAAGCAGGGAAGCCCAGACTTACCTTTCCCCAGCTACTTCGGCCAGCTCTTCCTGGGGGATCCCGAGGCGTTCCCAGGCCAGCCGAGAGACATAGTCTCTCCAGCGTGTCCTGGGTCTTCCCCGGGGTCTCCTACCAGTGGGACGTGCCCTGAACACCTCACCAGGGAGGCGTCCGGGAGGCATCCTAACTAGATGCCCGAGCCACCTCATCTGGCTCCTCTCAACGCGGAGGAGTAGCGGGTCTACTCCGAGCTCCTCCCGGATGACCGAGCTTCTCACCCTATCTCTAAGGGAGAGCCCAGCCACCCTGCGGAGGAAGCTCATTTCGGCCTCTTGTACTCGCGATCTCGTTCTTTCGGTCATTACCCAAAGCTCATGACCATAGGTGAGGGCAGGAACGTAGATCGACTGGTAAATCGAGAGCTTTGCCTTTCGGCTCAGCTCCCTCTTCACCACGACGGATCCGTGCAGAGTCCGCATTACTGCAGACGCTGCACCGATCCGCCTGTCGATCTCCCGCTCCATCCTCCCGTCACTCGTGAACAAGACCCCGAGGTACTTGAACTCCTCCACTTGGGGCAGGATCTCATCCCCGACCCGGAGGGTGCACTCCACCCTTTTCCGGTTGAGGACCATGGACTCGGACTTGGAGGTGCTGATTCTCATCCCGATCGCTTCACACTCGGCTGCAAACCCGTCCAGCGAGAGTTGGAGGTCACGGTCTGATGAAGCCATCAGGACCACATCATCCGCAAAAAGCAGAGACCCAATCCTGAGGTCACCAAACCGGACCCCCTCAACGCCCTGGCTGCGCCTAGAAATCCTGTCCATAAAAATTATGAACAGGATCGGTGACAAAGGGCAGCCCTGGCGGAGTCCAACCCTCACTGGAAACAAGTCCGACTTATTACCGGCAATGCGGACCAAGCTCTGACACCGGTCATACAGGGAACGGACAGCCCGTATTAGGGGGTCCGATACCCCGTACTCCCGGAGAACCCCCCACAGGACTCCCCGAGGGACACGGTCGAATGCCTTCTCCAAGTCCACAAAGCACATGTGGACTGGTTGGGCAAACTCCCATGCACCCTCAAGGATCCTGCAGAGGGTGTAGAGCTGGTCCACTGTTCCACGGCCTGGACGAAAACCACATTGCTCCTCCTGAATCCGAGGTTTGACTATCCGACGGACCCTCCTCTCCAGCACCCCTGAATAGACCTTACCAGGGAGGCTGAGGAGTGTGATCCCCCTATAGTTGGAACACACCCTCCGGTCCCCCTTCTTAAAAAGAGGGACCACCACCCCAGTCTGCCAATCCAGGGGCACTGCCCCCGATGTCCACGCGATGCTGCAGAGTCGTGTCAACCAAGACAGCCCCACAACATCCAGGGCCTTAAGGAACTCTGGGCGGACCTCATCCACCCCCGGGGCCCTGCCACCGAGGAGCTTCCTGACCACCTCGGCAACCTCAGCCCCAGAGATAGGAGGGCCCACACCCGAGTCCCCAGGCCCTGCTTCCTTACCGGAAGGCGTGTCGGTGGGATTGAGGAGGTCTTCGAAGTATTCCTTCCACCGATCCACAACGTCCCGAGTCGAGGTCAGCAGCACACCGTCTCCACCATACACAGTGTTGATGATGCACTGCTTCCCCCTCCTGAGACGCCGGATGGTGGTCCAGAACCTCTTCGAAGCCGTCCGGAAGTCGTTCTCCATGGCCTCACCGAACTCCTCCCATGTCCGGGTTTTTGCCTCGGTAACCGCCACAGCTGCGCTCCGCTTGGCCTGCCGGTACCTGCCTGCTGCCTCCGGAGTCCCACAGGCCAAAAAGGTCCTATAGGACTCCTTCTTCAGTTTGACGGCATCCCTCACCGCCGGTGTCCACCAGCGGGTTCGGGAATTGCCGCCACGGCAGGCACCGACCACCTTGCGGCCACAGCTCTGGTCGGCCGCCTTAACAATGGAGGCGCGGAACATGTCCCACTCGGACTCAATGTCCCCCGCCTCCCCAGGTACATGGTCAAAGCTCTCCCGGAGGTGGGAATTGAAGCTCTCTCTGACAGGAGACTCTGCCAGACGTTCCCAGCAGACCCTCACGATACGTTTGGGTCTGCCAGGTCTGACCGGCATTCTCCCCCACCATCGCAGCCAACTCACCACCCGGTGGTGATCAGTTGACAGCTCCGCCCCTCTCTTCGCCCGAGTGTCCAAGACATGCGGCCGCAAGTCCGACGACACGACTACAAAGTCGATCATCGAACTGCGGCCTAGGGTGTCCTGGTGCCAAGTGCACATATGGACACCCTTATGCTTGAACATGGTGTTCGTTATGGACAATCTGTGACGAGCACAGAAGTCCAATAACTGAACACCACTCGGGTTCAGATCGGGGGGGCCGTTCCTCCCAATCACACCCCTCCAGGTCTCACTGTCGCTGCCAACGTGAGCGTTGAAGTCCCCCAGCAGAACGAGGGAATCCCCAGAGGGAGCACTTTCCAGCACCCCCTCCAAGGAGTCCAAAAAGGGTGGATATTCTGAACTGCTGTTTGGACCATAGGCACAAACAACAGTCAGGATCCGTCCCCCCACCCGAAGGCGGAGGGAGGCTACCCTCTCGTCTACCGGGGTAAACTCCAACATACTGGCACCAAGCCGGGGGGCAATAAGTATTGCCACCCCTGCCCGGCGCCTCTCACCAGTGGCAACTCCAGAGTGGAAGAGAGTCCAACCCCTCTCGAGAAGACTGGTTCCAGAGCCCTTGCTATGCGTCGAGGTGAGGCCGACTATATCTAGCCGGAACTTCTCAACCTCGCGCACCAGCTCAGGCTCCTTCCCCACCAGAGAGGAGACGTTCCACGTCCCTAGAGCTAGCTTCTGCAGCCGAGGATCGGACCGCCAAGGTCCCTGCCTTCGGCCGCCGCCCAGCTCGCACTGCATGTGTTTTGTGGTGTGGAAATACCTACTGTCACTTTCGCCATTTTTATAATGTTAAATATGCAAATTAGCGTCATAAAATACGTGTGAATTGTCTAATGTTAACTAGCCATTAAGTAGGTGCTTAACTGGCTCATTACATTGTTGTAGGGATGCCAGCATTCTTCTCCCCTGCCCTCGTGTGATGTGCTCTGTGTTACAGGTATGTTTCCTGAATTGTTAAAAAAAAACATTTAAAAAACCTGTCATGTACTTTATTCATAACTCTATGCATGTATTTTCATTCTTTTCATTTATTATACTTTTCGTAAACTACAGTATACGATCCCGTGCATTGCTACTATTATTGTAGCCTGTTGATTTCACACAGTATGATGTACTGAAATGTGTGTAGCCTATATTAGAGGTACATTTATTTTATTATTTTTTCTCTCTCGCTGGAAGTCTGGAAATAGGGGATGCCAGCATTCTTCTCCCCTGCCCTCGTGTGATGTGCTCTATCTGATGTGTTACAGAAATAAATGCTGACAGATCAACTCCACGTCTCCTCTGCGTCATCACTCATCATAGTCATACGAAGACTTTTTAATATCAATGTAACAGGCTGGTTAAAGTCCGTTACACGCACTCATATTGGAGGTGTTTCCATTAGCGGAGGCCAGTGGTTGGCAATAGGCAGTGCTTAATTTGTAAAGTGGGAGGTACCGGAACGCAGAGGGGGTGTGGATCCGGCGGCTCATTACGGGGTTAGAGGTACCGGTACCTCAAAAAAAGTGTGGGGGGGGTGTTCGCGATTGTCGAGGGGGGGGGGGGGGGGGTTCGCGATTGTCAACGGGGCGTGGGGGGCGGAGGGACCGCGGACCGATGGCGGGGTTGCGCGATCGTAACCACCGACGGCGGGGTGGGGGGGGGGGATAAAAACTAATTAAAAAAAAGGTGCCGGATCCACCGTCGGAGGTGCCGGAACATGTTCCGGCATGTTCCGGCCCAAATTAAAGAAGCACTATGCAACTCGTTTATCAAAAATAACCTTAACCATGCAGGTTGAGAGTCGTTCTGATCGTTCTACAACACTTTCTGAGTTGTTTGGTGGGTTTTTCATCTCCCCCTGAGGGTTTATCCTAGCAGTGACTTGCTACCACACATGTTTGTTTGCGGTCCGAATCCAGGTTCTCGTTGTGTATTACTATTTATTTATCGAAGTGGGGGGTGGGGGGCGTTGTCAATGAGTTTTTACGACAGTGTTGTAGGCCTATTCCGAAGCTGCAGGGGGAGCTCTATAGTGAGAAATGCGAGCCCAATTCCGGCGAAAACCCAGAAACAGCGGAGGAATAACCGAGTTGCATAGCGCACCTTTAAGCCCTGGCAATAGGCCCGCGGGCCAAAACTGTCCCGCCAGCAATAATATCTGGCCCGCCAGATTATTTTGGTAATCTAATCATTTCTTTTATTTTTAAGATTTTTATCCATTATCTGCATCTCCCATACATGCGTGTCTTATAAGGCGGTCTGTGTTGCAAGTTGGTTTATGTGGATTATGTGTCAATACTAGGGTGACCAGATGAGATTGGCTGAAATTCGGGACGTTTTTTTTTTTTTTTTTGTTGGGGGGGGGGGGGGGGGGGGGGGGTGTAGGCAGTGACGGACTGGTAACAAAGTTCGGCCCTGTCAATTTTCTCCTGGACTGGCCCACCACAGAAACGACGGCCATCGGAGGGGGGGGGGGGGGGGGGGTTGCGCGATTGTCGACGGGGGCGTTTGTCGACGGGAGGGGGCTGCCGTCGGGGACTGCATGCAGTCGACTCAACCTCTCTACGGACGGAGTATGGATGGACAGTTTTTAATGTTTATCAGAAAATAACTACTCAGTATTCTGCTTGAGTATCATTTTCGGGACAATTAGGGCTGGATTCGGGATTCGGGACAAACGCTTAGATTTCGGGACTGTCCCGAATTTCTCAGGACGTCTGGTCACCCTAGTCAATACTGTTGTATTCCTTAATGCAGCGCAAAACCCAGACACCGGCACACAACTGTGGCTCTTTTGTTTGTTTTGCGTCCTACACAATTTAGCCACAGGGATGAGCAAATTCCAGTTGCATTTTTTAATGAATCAATTTCTTGAATTAGCCTTTGATTATGTTCTGGCCACCATCTAATGGCTTAGAAAAAAATGTCCCGAGGCCAAACTTACTTGCCGACCCCTGGCGTCAGTGGCGCCTTAATGCAAGGGCTTACCCGGGCTTCAGCCCAGGGCCTCGGCCAATCAGGGGCCTCGGCCAATCAGGGGCCTCTTAAAAAATGTATATTTAAAAAAAGATGATAAACGTCCGTATTTGCGGTGTCATTACTCTGCTCTACAGCGGCATCTGCTGGAGGAGGTGGAGGGAGGCCCCCCCCCTTCCCCCTTATCTAAACAAAATAAATGTAATAGCGCAAACAAAAATAAATTTGAATCTCAACGTTCTAGATGTTGAGTTGAGCCGGTCAGAGGACAAAAAGAAAAGATGAAGCGGTCACACCCAAGCGGATCTCAGAAAAGAAAGAAACACATACAGGATCAATTATATAAAGAAAGTTTACCAAAAGTGAAAGATTTCTTCTTCAAAATATCAGAGATCACTACCAGCACCACCATCACTAGGCTATATCCTATAGCCTTTTCCATGTCTACCATTTGATTCAATAAATGGCAGAGAGCCAAAGATCACTTCTCGAGTCAACTCATTTTTTGAGATTATTTTGTTTTAACCAAGATACAGTAGGCTATATGCAAGCTATATACGGTTCAATTATGCAGGTTGGTGTGGGCTATTTGGCTATATCGCTGTTGAGAAATTGATTGTGCAATTGGCGGGCGGGTGGGGGGCCTCAAAAAATGTCCATAGCCCAGGGGCCTCAAGTGCTATTAAGGCTCCCCTGCCTGGCGTAGGCGATATGGGTCAGGCAATGCTTGCAGACAGTCATTTTTCTGTTCACTGTTTTCGTTCCCTCATCAAAACCAAAATGTCCCCACACCACTGATTGGTAAGAAGCTGGTGCTTCCTCAAACTGTTGCCTCTCAACTCCGCTCGCCATTCAATTTGGTTTGGCTTCCTTCGCTACCTTGCATACTAACAGTGATTGGATATTACTTGTGTGGGGAGGGGTTTCTCGGCCACACACACACACACACACACACACACACACACACACACACACACACACACACACACACTTCAGAGAGAAATGCAAGAAAAGTAGTAATGCAGAATTTAATTGAAATACAGAAAATGCCACAATTCACAAGTGCATATTGAACCGTGGATGGCGTACCGGTCGGTACAATATTACATTGAGAGCCGTGGCATCCCTAATACATTCTCAGTACAGGCCAATAAGAACCCATACCAGTACATATTGCCCGGGCCTAATGCTAAAGCTACCATGGATGTACTTGATAAATCAACTATAATGTTCACTTACATTGTGTGGGGCTGGCAAGACGATGATGTGCCATCTGAGAATGTCCCATTAGCACACTGAAGGCACTGTGTCTTTATCTGCTGTTCCTGTATAAATATACATGTTTTATTAAAACACAACCATCCTGACTAGTAGAATTTGGCAAAGTTTAAATATTAAAACTCTGAATTTCACCAGAATCGTTTGGGGAAAGCTGCAAGACAGAACAAGGAAATAGAGAAGTGTAATTCAAAGAAGTTTCTGGCTATTGAGTCATTGCCAGACTGTTGTCGATGATTCAGGAGTAACTTAGACACTAATACATTCAATGGTAAGAAGCTGGATGGCCCTTATAGGGCTGAATAGATTCAGTAGATGGGTTTTATAGCTGTTATTTAAAGTTAACACCAACCTCTTTGGCTGATGTATTGACCAGGACTGCAAACCATGTGTCTCTGAGCTGCAATACAGCCACCTCTGTTGTAGTCAATACAGAAGTATCCGTCCAGGTTCTCACACAGAGCATCTGATGTTGGTGTACAAACCTTCTTCACCTTCAGGCCGAGACCTGTCAACCACCATGCAGAGAAACCGGAGAGGATTAAAAGGTTGTCTGAGGAATGTTATTCAGGGAGTTGTAGGTAAAATAATCAGAATAGTCCAAATGTACCTGCATCACAATCTTTACATGAATAGCATTGTTCTACTTTGTTGAAGTTGTCTTGGTATGTTCCGTCTTTGCAAGGTTTACATGACGTACTCACGTATTTTGTGCAATGCTTTGTAACGTACATTACTGTTGGTTATAAAACGTCAATTGTGAATTGACAATGTTGAAAAACAAAATCGAACAAATCCAAATTAGAGAAATCAAAACTCAAAATCAAACATTTTGATTCATTTAATCAGATTTAGTTAGCTAGCTAATTGAGACGTTCAGTGGGCTGCAATCAGGACAATTACAACTTGATTTAGTCAGAAAGTTAGTTCAGATATTTGACTCTTACCAGCTGGACAGGCAGGGCAACAGTCTTCTCCTACTCTGTATTCTGCCTGGCGACAATTTGCTGATGCAAAAGCATTGCCAATGATATACATATGAAATAAAACTAAATATATTATGAACATGAATTGAATATTGAAAAACATCATGGCTGTCCAGTTTGTATTCGAGCTTCAACCATCAAACTGTTTAACAGCATGTTAAACAGTTTTGTGTGGTTGTGCTTTAAGGCAAAGTAAGGTTTATTGTTTTGGTCTAATTATTTAAAATCTATGGGCCAAGCACGCCATCCATTGGCTGCCATATCAGCATTGCCAAGCGGTGCCACCACATTTCTTGAAGGTCTGAAATATCTGTGGAGAGATTTAAGAAACAGCAGTTATTAAATACAGCATATTATAGAGATTTGTTTCTAAACACATTATAGAAAGTCATTGCTGAAAACATGTAAAAAGACTGTATAACCATTTAATGTTGAATCGTGGAGTTAGACCGTTTTTCTATTTTTCACCCTTTTCCCGTTTAGGATTTTATGGGCGGGGCTTAAAGGGTACATGATGACGTAACGCGCTGCCCCGCCCCTAATAACCAGAGCGCAGTTGCGTCACTGCTTCTCACACTCAATCGCGAGTTTGAGAGTTAGTAGTTTGACAGTTATTATTTGACAGTTATTATTTGACAGTTATTAGTTTGACAGTTATTATTTGACAGTTATTAGTTTGACAGTTATTAGTTTGACAGTTATTATTTGACAGGTATTAGTTTGACAGTTATTAGTTTGACAGTTATTAGTTTGACAGTTATTATTTAAGTGCTGTGAGAAAACATGATGAATGCCCAAATAGGTTCCCCTCTAATGGAGAAGTGCCCCTCCAGTGGACAAAAGAGAGGCAGTGGTTTGAACTGTTGGGTCCCAAAGCTGCAACAATGAGGAGATAAGGATAAAGGTAAGTCCTCCCACTGCTAGCGATGTACTGGCTTGTCTCGCAGAGAGAGAGAATAGAAGGAGAGAGATAGACAGATAGACAGATAGAGACAGAGACAGACAGAGATTAGAAAAGCATTGTCCGTATTTCTTTAACCCGTCTGTCCAGTTGTAGAGCGATACCGGGTGCGGTCATCGACCGGACCGGACGTGTGTACGTTTGTCATCTTTCCAGTTAAATTGATCACATCCTAAGTGTGTCGGGTTGATCTGGTCCTCCATGGAGACTCTTCTCTCTCCCATGTAACCAACATCTAAACCCAACCTGAACCCTGGTCCCATACGGTCCTCTAGCCACACACATTATACTGTACATTAGATGTCACATGGACGCCCAGATAGGCACAGGATGACGTCATGGATGTTGGACTATAGGCTACTGAAGTGATATGCAGTGTGTCCGGTGTGTAAAATTCAACACCGTCTAGACAGAATATGAGAGAGAAAGAGAAAGGAAGAAAGAGAAAGAGAAAGAGAAAGGAAGAGAGAGAAAGAGAAAGGAAGAGAGAGAAAGAGAAAGAGGGGGAAAGAGAGGAAGAGAGAGATCTCACCTCTGCTACTGTTAAGGCTTGAGAGTTGTTTATTTTAAAGGTTTATAGTTTCCTGTGTTTTTATCACAGAGGTGTGTTTATACTTTTAATCTGGATCGCCTGATAATATAATGTTAATCTTAATCAAGGATGAAGACTATTTCATCATACATGATGCATCATAGCTTTTTGCATGATGCATCATGCAAAAAGCTATGCATCGTGTAGTACGTGGGGGGGGGGGGGGGCCACATGGGGGGGGGGGGGGGCCCACGTCTTGCAGTATGTAGGCGCACTTTTTTTCCCGCCCTTCAAACAGCCTGAGTCCACCACTGTGTAAAATGGTGTTTTATATTAAACTG
>JAOPHQ010002344.1:0-47500 GCA_030340625.1 Merluccius polli
CACTGTTGCTCTTGCTTTTGAACATCTGCAGTCTGCTTTTGATGCGTTACAGTCCCACCTGTCCCACCTTAGACTGGTGTTAAATGCGGACAAAACTAAAGTAATGCTCTTTTCAAATAAGAAGAAGGTGCCAGTTGTTCCTCCCTGTATCACCTCTGTACAGGGTGCCCCTATTGAACTTGTGTCTACCTACAAATACTTGGGTATTATAATTGATGATGGCCTTTCTTTTAAATGTCACATTGACAATCTGCTTAAGAAATTAAAACTAAAACTGGGGTTCTTTTATAGGAACAAGCATTGTTTTTCTTTAAATGTTAGGAAACGGCTGGTTTCTGCCACCTTTTTGCCTCTCTTGGATTATGGTGATGTCCTGTACATGAATGCGTCTGCAAATTGTCTCCATCTACTGGACGCTGTTTATCACGGTGCACTGAGATTTATAACTGGTTGTAAACCCCTCACGCATCATTGTACTCTTTATGCCTTGGTCAATTGGTCATCTCTCTCCATGCGGAGAACCATACACTGGTACTTATTTATTTACAAATCCATTATTGGTCTGCTGCCTCCTTACTTAACATCCTACCTATCTCGTAACCAGTCCAGTTATAGCCTACGGGTCCCAGGACTTCATCACTTTCTCCATCCCCTTTTTACCCAAAGCACGGTAAAAAGGCCTTCTCCTACTCTGCCCCCTCAACCTGGAACACACTTCAGCAGAGGCTGAAGCTGTCCAGCCTGATTCCCCTTGCCAGTTTTAAATTATTGTTAAGGGATTTAGAGAGTGCTTCTAGGGTGTGCTCATGCTGAATTCTCTTCCACCTTTTATATGTATTTGTTAAACTTTTATTTTCTTTTGTACTACTGTATTGATTGTTTTATATCTTTGTAATTTGTTTTATGTCTGTGTAATTTGTACTTGTCTTAACAGGTCACACTTGAAAATGAGACCTCGGTCTCAATGTGTTTTACCTGTTTAAACAAAGGTTAAATAAATAAATAAAAAATATATGTCATGTCTTGAAACACGGACCAAGGAGTCTAACGCACGCGCGAGTCAGAGGGTCCTACGAAACCCCGCGGCGCAATGAAAGTGAGGGCCAGCGCGCGCCTGCCGAGGTGGGATCCCGGCCCCCTGTTTATCTGTTTCGGAGCCTATTCTCTTAATGTTGCGGATCGTTTGTAACTTCATTGCAATTTAATTCAATGTACTGTCGTTCTATTTTCCATAACCGTTGTGTTATAATGATGCTAGGTCCACGGTCATTTAATAGGCCTATTGCTGCAATTTTTCTGTGTACTTTCTGTCACTGAGCCGTGTCTGTCACTCATCCTCTTAAAAGTGGAAGCTTGTGCGTAGCTTTGTTGCATTATATTGAAACTTTGTTGATGTTGTTATTGTCATGCGTGTTCTGGTTATTTGCGCATGATTAAACATGAGTCTTTATATGGCGATAAAACAAATAGTGATGGCTCGTTCGCGAACGAATCAGTTCGAACGAACGACTCTTTAAAGTGAACGAACTGACCTCGTTCGCCGCTCTCGTTCGACTCGTTCGTCTCGTTCGCTGAGTCTCTGACGCGCTGCTGATTCGTGGCGCTGATTCGCGGCGCTGATTCGCGGCGCTGATTCGCGAGTCGTTCCCTGACTGTGATTGACTTGAGGACTGAGACGTCACGACTCACGAGAGCCAGCCAATCGTATTTAAATATCAGTGAAATGGTAAATGCATGCTGTCTTTGTATTTTCTGTCATGCCAGATTAATAATATATTTGAATGTCTCGTCAATCTGTCTCGTTCTTTCATGCTTCCTTCTCACGCACGCGACCCGGCCGGGACCCCCACCTTGGTGGATCTTGGTCTTGAGTGGGGGTGGCCAATGGCCATCTTCACAATAGTAAATAAAATATGCCCAGAATAAACACAACTGTACATCATTAACTTTAAAACTCATCATTGCTAAATCAAGTCTATTATCTTGCTGATATATTAAACATCCAATAATCTACTACGCCCCCCCCCCCCCCCCCCGCATCCCGCTGCGTTTGGTTTGTCTAACTTTTCCTTGAATTGGGGGAATGGGGCATTTTGATCCTGACATGTCATTATGCATACATTAAATAAATCTGTTGAACTCAAATTAAATACACACACATGTTAACATATTCAACCAGACACAATGTTGTATTTGCTATTATTCACACATTTATTAACACCATCAACCATAGGCGTCGATTACGGGGGGGACGGGGGGGACATGTCCCCCACCACTATTTATAATTTGAATTTTGTCCCCACCACTTTTAAAAATGTGCAAACCAATTGCGACCGAAAAAATCCCCACATACTCAACCGCAGCCCGTTCTCATCCCAACTCGTAATATACCGACGATTTGTCATGCCCCTAGACGTCTGATACTGACGCAAAAGGTTCCCTCCCGCGTCTGTGTGAAACGATCTGGGTTCTCATAAACCTGTTTGCGGTGGTAAGAGACGAGCAGAGTCTACAGCGTCCATTCACTCCAATAATAACCCGGTCACGGTGAGACGCGGGAGGGTACCTTTTGCGTCAGTATCAGACGTCTAGGGGCGTGACAAATCGTCGGTATATTACGAGTTGGGATGAGAACGGGTTGTCTGCCGAAACCGTCAAGTCTAAATCATGCAATAGGCGCGCACGATGACATCCTCACAGCATGCACACGGGCTGTGTGTGGACTCGGGTCTGTGGCTGAGTCCGCGGCCATGGGTCCGCGGCTGGCGGGTCCGGTGCTCCCGTTGACAATCGCCCCCCCCCCCCCCCCCCCCCCCCGTTGACAATCGCGCCGAATTTTGTTCCCACTCCAGCCCTGGTCCCCACCACTAAAACCAAACTGACGCCAGTGACTGTAGAGCATATTGTAATGCAGCGTTGAATCGATGAATAGCTTACATAAGGGTCCCCAGCACTTTTCAAACCACACTCAAGCTTATGGTTATTGTCCCCACCACTTCTAAAACCAAACTGACGCCACTGCCATCAACCCCCCTCCCCCAGTTGGTTTGTCGGAGTTGAACTGTAACTTGATCTCTGAATGGTAACTTAACTGCATTCGTGATTCGTTTGAATGTTGTGAACGAGGGAGGAGCCGAGTCGGTCAGACTCGGCTGGCATTCGCGAACGGCGAATGCATTCGCGATTCGCGAATGCATTCGCCGTTCACAAATGCATTCGCCGTTCGCGAATGAGAACGAGGGGCGGAGGGAGGAGCTGAGTCTGAACGACTCAGTGAATGATTCACCGCTACCGGAAACACGACTGAACGAACGAACGAACGAACAAACGACTCTTTATGGCGAACTGAACGACGCGAACTGATTCGCGCAAACGAATCATGAAATCCATCACTAAAAACAAAGCTTTGTTGCGTTTTTTTTTTTTTTTTTTGAAGTGGGGATTGGGGGTGCGCCAACCCGGTTGGGATGTAGAAGGGGGTGCGCAGGAAAATAAGTTTGGGAACCGCTGTCCTAAACGAAACCTTTGGGAAATCTGTCAAAGTATCTGAGTTCTTTCCAGATGCAGAACAATTCATTAAGAGTGTGGTAACCCTGCAGAAAGTAGTTGGTGCTGATTTGTTAGATGAGAAGAAACTTTTCCAGCTTAAAAAACACATGACAAGTCTAAGGAAGATGCTCAAGACTAGAGGGAGAGGTTTAAAAAGAGTAAGAGTTAATAAGTAAGGTCATGATGATTGTGTTGCACTGGGTGATCTTCCTCTTGCTGTTTCCTCTACCTGTGTATATCGTCTCTCTCTCTCACTCCTTTATGTATAAGGTAAGGGTCGGCTCTTTAAATATTAATGCTGGGCGGGATCGACAGAAGAGGGCAGTTATTTCAGAAATGGTAAAACAGAAAAGATTAGACATAGTTTTCCTGCAGGAAACGCACAGCGACAAGGATAACGAGATACAGTAGACTGGGGTTTGTGGTGGAAGGGCCAGTATATGCTGTCCCATGGTACTAACTTCTTTGCTGGTGTAGCCATTCTCTTTTCTCCAGGGCTTGACGTTAATGTCATCTCCACCACAGAGATAGTGACAGGCAGGGCTTTGGTGGTCAGAGCAGAAATACAGGACATATCTTTTTGTTTTAACATCTATGCTCCGAATCAGGGCTCAGACAGGCTGGACATCTTTAATAAAATACAAGATTTCTTAAAGCAGTGTGATCAGAGCCATTGTGTAGTGATGGGTGGAGATTGGAATTGCACTACAGATTTTACACTAGATAGAACAGGAGAGGAACCTCATTTACAGTCATCCACCATTGTATCACGGGTGATTGCAGAGTCAGGTGTAGTCGATGTATGGAGGGTCAAACATCCCAGGGTAAGGCAGTACACATGGGTTAAGGTGTTGGATGGGAACGTGAGTGCAGCCAGGCTGGATAGGGTTTACCTGACCACCACTTGGTCACGTTAGATTTTCACATCTCACCAACCACTAAATACAGCTCATACTGGCACTTTAATGTTAAGCTCCTTCAGGACAGTGACTTCGGTCAGAAATTTGAGACGTTCTGGGGAATTTGGAGAGAAAGGAAGAGGGAATTTGAGTCCCTAAGTCAGTGGTGGGAAGTGGGTAAGGCTCATATACAATTTTTTTGTCAGCAATACACAAGTCATTCCACAGTGATAGTCAAAAGAGTAATTCGGGATCTAGAGGAAGAGATCAGGGATTTGGAGAACAGTCTGCTCACTCACAGCAGCACGGACAGTGACAGGCTTCAACAAAAGAAAAAGGAATTAGGTTTGTTTTTACGTGAGAGAGTTAAAGCGCTTTGGTCAGGTCACGCTTCACCAGTGTTAGAGACATGGATGCTCCCACCTCTTTCTTTTTTAACCTGGAGAAGTCCGTCTCTCGGATGAAACAAATGGTCTGTCTCCGCCTCCCAGATGGTACGGTAACGACTGACCCGGGTGAGATGAGGCAGCATGCCGTAGAATTCTACAGCACCCTTTTCAGGAAGGAGGGCTGTAACAGAGAGTGTGCGGACGAGCTGCTGCAGGGGCTTCCTCAGCTGGGCTCCGAGGAAAGAGCTGTCCTGGATGCTAACATCTCCCTGGAGGAGCTCACTGCTGCTGTGGGTCAGATGGCTCCTGGTAGAGCTCCTGGGCTGGATGGACTGCCTGCGGATTTTTATGCGCATTTCTGGAAGTGTTTGGGAGACGACCTGTGGGAGGTGCTGCAGGAATGCTCTCAGACAGGACTGTTACCGGCATCCTGTCGGCGTGCAGTCCTTTCACTTTTACCAAAAAAAGGAGATTTGGCTGTACTAAAGAACTGGAGACCAGTGGCCTTGTTATGCATGGACTACAAACTTTTTTCAAAAGTGCTCGCCAACGGGCTTAAAAACCTTTTGGAACTAATAATCCACAGAGACCAGTCATACTG
Source organism: Merluccius polli (assembly GCA_030340625.1). Lineage (NCBI taxonomy): Eukaryota > Metazoa > Chordata > Actinopteri > Gadiformes > Merlucciidae > Merluccius > Merluccius polli. The sequence continues at coordinate 5,439 of JAOPHQ010002344.1, forward strand.
TGTATCGGACAGATCCATTATGGACAATATCTTTCTCATGAGAGACTTACTTGACGTTTGTAAATTGTACAGCATTGATGTTGGTGTTATTTCACTAGATCAAGAGAAAGCGTTTGATAGGGTTGACCATGGCTTTCTTTTTTCCACTTTAAGAGCTTTTGGTTTTGGAGAAGGGTTTGTGTCACTGCTGGGTTTGTTATATAAGGAAGCTTTCTGATTGGTGAAAGTGGGTGGTGGGCTGAGCTGTCCAGTACAGGTCCAGAGAGGCATCAGACAGGGATGTCCTATCTCTGGACAACTATACTCTTTGGCTATTGAGCCTCTTCTGAATGTTTTAAGATCCAGGCTGTCAGGAATTATGTTACCGGGGTTGCCTCAGCGGCCCTCGTTGGTGATGTCAGCGTATGCTGATGTTATTAATGTAATTGTCAGAGATGAGAGAGATGTCGTGTTCCTGGGTAATAGTCTTGATGAAAGGGCATCTTCAGCAAAATTGAACTGGGGGAAAAGTCAAGCTTTGCAGGTTGGGCAGTGGGCAGACAAGGTAATGCCAAAGTTACCAGGAAACTTCAGCTGGGGAAAGCAGGGCATGAAAATGCTGGGTGTTACTGATTGTCAATAACTTGGTTGCCTCCCTCGACCCTTTGGCACAGGCTGATAGCTTTACCTCCACCAAGGGGCCTGATTGAAGGCATTCAGAGGGCAGCTGTGGATTTCTTCTGGTCAGGGCAGCACTGGCTGAGATCAGCGGTACTGTACCTGCCGGTGCAGGAAGGAGGACAAGGTCTGGTGGACATTGCAGCACGTATCACAGCCTTCAGGCTGCAGGCAGTTCAAAGACTGCTTTACAGGTTTGGCCTTCCATGGATGGATACTGCCTGTTTGCTGCTGAGGAGGGCTGGACGTTTGGGGTACGATAAATATTTGTTCCTGCTTCGGCCCCAGTCCTTGGATCTAACTGGTCTGACACCCTTTTACCATTCTGTGGTACAGGTGTGGCAGGTTTTTACATTCCATCGGAAAGCTGTGATGACACCAGGGATGTGGCTTTTTGAGGAGCCCCTGTTTGGGAACAATTGTATCACTTCTCAGGTGCTGTGTTCTGTCAGCCTGAGGTCCAGACTGAGAGAGGCTTGCTGTGTGAAGCTGGGTCATCTTATGAAGACCTCCATCCCTCATCTGGCTGAACGGATTAACATCCGATCTAATAGACTGCTGCTCAGGTTGGTGGAGGAGGTTTGGGCTTCCCTGCCAGAAGTCCTCAGAGCGTTCGCTGAAGACCGTACTATATCTGACCAATGGGATGATGAATATGAGTAGGTCTTTCCTTCCCTGACTGTCTCTCCTGCTGTGGGAGAGTGGCAGGATGAGGAGGACATCCTGCTACATACAGGTATCTGGTGCACCTCGATCCTGGCACAGGGGATGGCTGTCCTTTCTGCTCACAGACAGAAACATTGTACCATCTATTTATTCAGTGTTCCAGACTGGCGAGACTATTCAGACAACTGCAGTCATGGTTTCAGGGCTTAGGAGAACATTTTTCTTTTTGTCTTTTTATCTATGGTCCACGCTACTCGGCAAAGAAAAAGAATGTACACACACTTATGAATTTCATGTCAGGACTGGCCAAATTAGCAATTTGGAAAACAAGGAAAAATCGTGTGAGGGGTGCGGGGTCAGAGGACGTGGTTATGATGCTGAACGGGCTGCTGGCAGCTCGGCTCAGGGTGGAGTTGACAAAAAAGACAGAAGTCTTTGTGAACATTTGGTGTGTGCAAAATGTGCTGTGTTCAGTCAGAGAGAACGTTTTGTTTCTAAATTTTTGATCTATTGCCCTTAGTTTTTCTGGTTTGAGTTTCTGTATGAATTTGCTTTGATGTAATTTTGTTTGATAATAGCAAAACTTAAACTGTAAACAGAATGAACTAGGAATAAAGGTCCATTTTAAAATCAAAAATCTCTCTCTCTCTCTCTTTTTCTCTCTCTCCCTCTCGCTAAACAGTACTAACTCTGCCCTTCTTGTTGACAAGGGGATATTGCCTGTCTGACTATTGCGGTTAACAAGTGACATCATTAGTAATGGCTCCCGGACTTGTTCCAATTAGCATGGAGAGACCACTTAGAGCTCACTAGCTTGAAACGCTTATTGGTCTTAATGAAAAGAGAACATGCAGGAAATGCGCTTAAAGAGTGCCTTATAATCTACTGGGGCTACAGGCTACACAACCCTGCATATAATATGTAATTATGTATTACCCATTATTAATTCCAAACTGTAATAAAACAGTAATTAAACAAAGTAAACGACATATATTTCTATTCACTTTAGAAGTGATGGACTTCAAGCCTGGCCGAAGCCATATGTTTTCCATATGTGCATCTCTGACCTCAACAACTTCTAGAGGTCTTATTGGTTTGTCCGTGTGCAGGCCTTCGAGCACCCATGCTGTGGTGTGCCCTGATTGGGATTAAACCATGAAAAGACCACCACTCGCATCACAGGGCCCACGTCCTGATGGAGGAAATTAGCCCGTGGCTCGCAGGCCTCCTTTCATGTGTCGCTCTCATTTAGACAAGATTAAATGTCCAGCATCTCGACGGGCTCCTTCTCCCTGTGATCCCACACCGTTTGATCTCTCTCTCTCTCTCTCTCTCTCTCTCTCTCTCTCTCTCTCTCTCTCTCTCTCTCTCTCTCTCTCTGTCTCTGTCTCTGTCACTCTCTGTCTCGCTCTGTCTCTGTCTCTTGCTCTCTCTCTCTCTCGCTATTAGTCAGGTGATGAGATGGCTGCTTCTTTGAGCTTGTGGAGCATTGTTCTAGTTCCTAAATCAAGTGCAGAGATCTGTGGGCAAAGGTGTTGATGTTTAGATGCAGTGGGTCTTGGGTTGGGTTAGGCTACCAGAGATGGGGACCTCATTAGCTCCAAAGCGTATTGTCCACCGCTTGGGCTGCAGTTACACGTTCAGCCCCTCGATGGCGCCACACACCAAGCCAGAGCAGGGATAACCAACCAGAGGAACGCTGTGGGGGAAAGTGGGATCCAATGGATCGGACTGAAACTCTTCATTGTGTGTAGCCTCCGACCGACATGCCTGCTCACTGTTCCTATGCGTCATGTACAACCTGGGTGTCAAACATGGCTAGCACCCAGACACATGTTTGTGGCCTTTGGTTTCGGCTCACAGGATTCCGAGGGGGGGGGGGGGGGGGGGGGGGGAGTAGTGTGTGTGTGGGGGTATGTATGTGCGTGTGTGGGGGATATCTGTGTGCCGGTGTTTTGGGGGAATGTATGGGGGTGGAAGGGGCACTGTGTGTGGGGGGAGGCTACAGGGAAAAGGGGATGAGGCATAGTGGTGGGGTGGGGGGGGGGGGCTGAGGGAGAAAGGGAGTGTTCTTGACGTGAACCGTGTGTGTTGACTGGCTAATCAGCAAGGGGTCAGGTTCACTGCTACAGATTACTGAGTGCTTTCAGACGCCGACTACAAAGACTGTGTTTGGCTCCGGCTTGCTATTTTCTCTCCCTCTTCTGCGTGGATTTTTTTTGTTTTTGCCTTTTTGTACACAGACTCTCCAGACATGCACACACACACACACACACACACACACACATTTTCTCACACACACATTTTCTCACACACATTAGTGTGTCTGTATGTGTCTGAGTGTGTGTGCGTCTGTGTGTGTTCACATAAGTGTGTGTGTGTGCATGTGTGTTCGCATACATGTGTGTGTGTGTGTGTACGTGTGCGTGTGCGTTTGTGTTTGCATACCTGTGTGTGTGTGCTCGTGTGTGTGTGTGTTCACATACGTGTGTGTGTTGTGCACCTACGTGTACGTGTTCGCGTACGTGTGTGTGTGTGTCCGTCTACCAGTGTGTGTGTAGCTGTAGCTCTAACTTGCCATGTCTTTGATCTCTGGGCCCCAGACTCCAGACACATCTGATTCAATTATCCCCATCCACCTGTTGACTTTGAGGCCCTAGATTGCACTGCTTTGCTCTCACATCGTGCAGGTTTCACGGCTGTGTGAGCACACATGCATGAGTGTGTGTGTGTGTGTGTGTGTGTGTGTGTGTAGGCATGTGTATGTTCACAGAGAAACTTACCAAAGTGGAAGAGTCGGCGTGAACACAGGAATGATGGAAGGATGTGTGAAGATGTTGCACGTTTTGATTGCAAACTTGCCTCATCAACAAACCAAATCAACTATTTATTCTCTCTGTCTCCCGGCAACAGTGGTATTCAGAACACGGATCATGGCTGTTCTCCACTGTTGGGACTTTGACTTATATTAAGTTTCAGTTGCAGTTGGGTCCTTATTCCCTGGTTGAATCTGGTTGTTTGCTGGTTATCTCCCAGTGGCCTTCCCAAGAAGTGGCACATTGCAAGCAAATGTTATGATAAAAGGTTATATTAAAATATACACTGCAGTATTTGTCATCATTTTACATGGTGATACTGTGCATGATGATACTACATGTTTTATCTGGAAGGGAACTCTAGCTCTTTCAGCTTATTTATATACATAGATAATATATTTTACAAATACAATACTTAATTTGTTTATACATTCCAATATACAAATATATAAACTAATAATTACAAACATTTAATCTGTATCCTGAAGCCCTTATACAGAGAAAGAGTTAAATAATATCCTTTATATATATATCTATATATATATAGACAGATATATATATACTGTATATATATATATATATATATATATATATATATATGTATATGTATATATGTATATATACCACTCTACAAAGACAAAGATTGTATTGCTTTCAGTGGTATTGTATTGCGATGAAACCATAGGAACTAGTCGATTCAAGATGCGTAACTTAGCATGAGCACACTGCCAACCAAGATACTAATTCTCTGGAAGGATCCCAATGTGAGATTGAGGGGGTGGGGGGGGGTGCGGGGTTGTTGTTGTTGTTGGTGGTCGTCATGGTAACCGTGATGGTGGATGATGCGGATGGATGGATGTGAGGAAAGGTTCTGATGTCTCCACCCAATGGTTTTCTTTTCTGTTTCACATCCCCCTAGTCTTTTTTTTAACATCTCCGTTCAATTAACATTAAGAGGAAATTACTGCCTCAAGTCCTCACTAATACTGGGACTGTGTGTGCGTGTACTTGTGTGCGCGTGTCAGCATGTGTGCGTGCGTACATTTCACTGAGTCAGCGAGACAGAGCAGAGCCCCCCTCTTGGTCCCATTATGTTGGACATGATACGAGGAAATATTGGAGATGTTTGTTTACCAGAGATTCCAAAGACCCGTGCACGGCGTATGGAGACGCCGACGAATGGCGGGAAAAACAAGAGTTGATCATCTCGCTACGGACAGGATGCTATGCGCAACTGAGGAGTGTGGAAAAGTGTTGCCAGACGGCGTGTGTGTATGGACCATGGCTGCGCTCGTACGTCCATAAATACAGACAGCGGAGAGAGGCAAACATGTCTGTGAACACGGACTGTAGTCAATACATCTCTCTCTCTTGCACTCTCTCTCTCGCACTCCCTCTCTCTCTTGCACACGCGCGCGCTCTCGCTCTCGCTCTCTCCCTCTTTCTCGCTCTGGCCCTCTCGCTCTCTGTGTGTCTAACCTACCTCTGTTAACCCTTTCCTTTCAGAAGGAGGCTGTATGAGGAGAAGACCCCATCCCGGAGAATGGCGTCCAGTCCTCTCGACCAGTCCCCCAGAGATGAGACCAGCATGGTGAGACCCCCTGCCTGCCTGACTGACTGACTGACTGACCCAATTGTGTAGTTCATTAGATTTGTAATACACAAGTAGGATTTTTTGTTTTATATCTTTCTGTAAACAAATTGCTTTGGCACATTTAATTGGGGGAACAACAAAACCAACAAAAGAAAATCACATAAATCAAGTAAGATCACAAGGGTTTGAAAACAATGTATTATTATAACCACGCAGACTAATTACAGTAATTACAGTAGCAATACTGTAGATACAGCACTGTATTTAGAGTTGTGTTAATACAAGAGTACAAAAAATACCATTTGGTGCACACTTTTATCCAAAGCGTCTTACAGTACCTTGAGTGCGTGCATGCATTCTTAGCATGGGTGGCCCCAGTGAGAATCGAATCCCTGACCTTGGCAGTGTTAATGTCTACCAGTTGAGCTAGACGGTACCACATTAAGATGAACCTCCTCCTGTCAGGAACCAACCTTTTGTGTGTGTGCGTTTGCGTGTGTGGAGAGCACCAGAACTGATAGCTCATAAACTTGTTCCTGGAAGATCCCGATGACCTCATACATGAAAGCAGCAAAAGCGTTCAACATGCCTTGTCCCATAAAAGCACTGCGATAAGTCAAAACTTTCTTCTCATCGAAACATCCATTTTAGTGCCGTTCTCTTATCAAGGTTGATGATAAGAAGACAAACTCCCACCGCTTTGACAAAAATAATACAGTTCAAGCTTGAGGCCCCTTGGGCCCTTAATGCCCTCCTGATCAACAGTACAGTATTGAATCTTGCCATATTTCATCCATTTATTTGCATTGGTGCAGTTTCCGTGAGGCCGCGATTTCCACCTGATCCTAGTTTCACAAGTCAGATTTGAGATTTAGATCTAAAGTCTGATGGCAGACGAGCTCAAACCTGGGTGTACGGGGCTTTTAACTTTCTTTTGCTTCATATTTGTTTTGACCGATTATGTTGCTGGAGGAGCGGATCTGTAAGCGCGTGATTGGTGAACACAAACTTGGCCAGCACTGGTAAACTGTAAAAATAGTGTCTGTAAAGGTTTCAAATCAACACCATGTAGACTGGCCACTGTAGAAATACAATTTTTTTAAATATTAAAATCCCCTTCTGAAAGCTTCATCCACTCGCGCGAATGAGTTTTCTTCGATACAATATCTCCATAATGAAACAGGAAGCAAGGCGTAACTCTGCCCCCTTGCAGTTTCTGGTTTCCGGCCCAGGCTCTGTGCCGTCTCCCCCCAGAAGTTATGGTAGGACTGCTGGATCCCAGATTATCCTGATCCTAATATTCACACTCGATACTCTACTCTCTATTGCTCTCTATGGACTTCATTAGATATTTCCTTTGTTCCTACACCCCCACATCACACCACTCCCTCCTGGCCCCAGCCTACACCCTGGCAAACTGATCTTATATCAACAAAGACCTAAACACATACCGGTATACACACAGACACACACACCCGACTACATTTTCTACAAAACAAATGGATAAAGACAATGTATGCAGACAGGCAGCCTATTTAAGAGAGAGGGGTTAGTGGGGAGGGGGGGGGGGCTGTGAAGGGGGCTATGACCCTCCTGTGGAATTTACTGGCAGAAATGATGTGGAACTGCAAAACATCTGGAGTCGTGGTGTGGGGGGGTGTGTACAGTGGTAAGGGAGGGGCATGTTCCTGTGTGTGTGTGTGTGTGTGTGTGTTTGATTGAGGGAGGTGGGCTGGGTTCACTTGGTTACGGAGGGAGGTCTTGTTCTAATCTCTTGGGTGGGTCCCGACATCGCTGCCAGTAAATAAATCCTTTCCTCCATAAATGTGGAGAGGTTCTCCTGGGGGGCGGGGTTTCACATTTTAGCCTCGTATGACTTTATGTGCGGTTTACAAGGTCCTCGTCTCTTTCCAATGAATCAATCAGTCGTAAGTCTATCAATCAATCGATCAATCGAAACTGCGTTATTTATTCAGGGCAAACCACTTTGAGATGTGTCATTGTCATTTTGAAGTGTGCCCAGATTACAGTGCAAGTTAACACACAACAGTCACCAATGAAATAAATAAAACATTACACAATGAGATCATAAAATAAGTATACAAATATGTATAATAAAAAACACATAGGGCTTTGCAAGTGTCCCCAACAAAAATAATGTTGAAGAATAATACAGCATTACAATGAGTAGAGACCATTTTAAAATCAAAAAACAACATTTCCACTCATTCGTCCACTCATTGGCTTTCTTCGTTTTCTTCGTTTCCCTAGGGGGACGGAGGACCGAAGCCGTATGCATTCCCAGACGACAGTGACCTGGATGCCCGCCTCAACAGCTGGAACCTGGGGGTGGGTGTGCAGGCGAGGCCAGGGGCCTTTAGCTCACCTGAGAATAGGGCTGCAACGATTAGTCGATTCATCGATTAGTCGATCAACAGAAAATGTTTCGAATCACATTTTTATAAGCGATTAGTCGTTTAGGTCATTTATCCAGTACAAACACCAAACATTTGCTGCTTGATGCTTCAGAAGTGTTTGGTTAAGGATCATTATAAAATGAATACTTTATTTTTTCTTGGCTGCTTGTCAAGCAAATTTAAGACGTAACTTTGGACTAACTTGTGTAACTGATGGCATTTGCTATTATTTATGACATTTTCTAGACTAAATGATTAATCGATTAATTGAAAAAAAGAATATTAGATTAATCGACTATGAAAACAATCATTAGTTGCAGCCCTACCTGAGAATCTCAATCACTACTATAGGCAGAGGGTTTCAGAGGAACTCACTATGGTTGTGTGTGGGGGGTGCGGACCTCAATGTGAATTTAACTAGCAAATGGAACAAGTTTACTTTCTTTCTCTCTTCCTCTGCTGTTGGGAGGGAGTGGAATTAGACGCAGCAGGTGTGATGTGTAAACTACTCTCTCTCTCATATTCTGGTTCATATCTGGAATTTTTTCATATGCTCTCTATTGCACTCCACCCTCCCTTCCACTTTGAGTCTGTTTTTTCTAAGCATTAAAATTTCCATCTTATCTCTATCCGGAGAGCGAGATAGTGAAGAATGGAGCGAGAAAACGCTCTCTTTCTATCTTTATTATCCATCTCCCCCGCCTTCTCTCTCTCTCTCTCTCTCTCTCTCTCTCTCTCTCTCTCTCTCTTTCTTTCTTTCTTTCTTTCTCTCTTTCTCTCTCTCTCTCTCTCTCTCTCTCTCTCTCTCTCTCTCTCTCTCTCTCTCTCTCTCTCCCCCCATGCTGGGGTGATCTGAGGTAATCTGAGGTGTGTGTGTTCTCTACACGTAGCTTGCCGTCGAGACACTGATAAGAGGCAAGGCTTAGCAACGCTACCCCCCCAACCCCAAACCTGCATATCAACAGATGTTTCTACACATTTGCACATTCTCGCATACAAACACACAAACAAACACACACACACACACAGCAGATTCGAGCATTATTCCCTCTTGAACTGTGCTGTGCTTCAGACATCAGTGAGGCGTTCCTTGCTTGGCTGATCCATTCCTGCTGTGATGGCTGATGAGGAACAGGAGGAGTGTGCTTAGTGATTGTTCAGTCTGTATTTAATTCCTATACGCAAGAGTGACAAATATACTTGATCTTGGTAGGCGCACACACACACACACACATATATATATATATATATATATATATATATATATGTACACAAATATATAGACTCACGCGCACACATGCATCGTCTCGTCACACACGTCAAACACACACGGGCGCACACACCCACGCACACACACATATAGACACACACATATAGACACACACACCCACGGACTGGGTAATCTGTGGGTGTTCTGCCAGAGTGAAAATACACATACGAAAAAAGCATGTATGCCGGGAAATACCCGTCCATGCACACTGGCCTCCACAACATCCACATTGGAGTGTCCATCATCCATGCCAGCATTGTGCAACAGCAGTCTGTCTCCTGCCCGGTGCCTCGCAGGCCCCGATCAATCAAACCTGATGAATGGCTGTCCACAGCTATACATAGAAACGCCATTCTTCCGCTGCAGTGCTCTGTATTTGACGGAGAGATAAATATATATTGCGTCGCCAATGCCAAATTTGAGCATTTAAGCGTGCAATTAAGCCCAACTATACAACATGACATACATCAACACTGCGCGACACTGTTGTGTAAAAGGGGTGAAAAGGGGTGTGTAAGAGTAGTCTAGATGTCTGGGTTGGGGGGGGGGGCGGTGTCGTAGTGTACGTGATCCCGTTGAACCGGGTGCGCCGCTGCGTCCTCCTGAAAGGGATGATGTCAACATGTGAGAGAGAGAGAGGGAGAGAGAGAGAAAAAATGGCTACCCTGTTTCATAGGAGGGGAAGTAGGGCGTCTTTGATCCGTCACGCCCCCCCCCCCCCCCCCCCACCACCACCACTACCCTCTTGCCTCCTGCCACCACTGCAGTCGTGTGCGTGTGCGTGTGTGTGTGTGTGGCACTTCCTGTACAGTACGGCGGAGGATATTTCATTCCTTAGCTCTGGGGTTGTTTGAGGACGTGCTCAACTTTGCTTTTGGATTAACCACCGCTTTTAAAAAAGTTATTTTATGGAGAGGGTAAAAAAAAAAAAAGATGGCACCCAAAGATTTCCGCATCGACCCTCTTTCTCTCCTCACTACTGCTTGCTCCCTCCCATCCTTCTCGTTCTCCTCCTCCTCGTGTTGTCGAATAGATTAGCGTCTACAAATGTTTACCGCTCTCCGCCGTCGCTGTCATCTGCTTCCCCCGCCTCTCGCGGTGCATCGCGGCAAACCCCAGGAAGACTGAACGCGTATGCCAGCACCAATTCCCACCAATGTATATGTATATCAGGGTGTGTGGGGGGGGGACCAGCGGAACCAGCAGAAAAGTTGTCAACAACCACCAGAATGTAGACAAACACATTTAGAGATATTGATGCAAAGTTGACGTGGCACACGCTAGCCTTGGTTCTGGCGCTTTAGGGATCCTTCCTGTTGCTACTCTGACGTCCTGCTCCGTCTTTTTTCTGTCTTGGTCTATTCAGAAAGGATAGAGCGCTTGGTCGTGGGGTCACATTTGTCTCCGACTGGTAAACAAACCAGGGATAGCTTACAGATTAGCACCCCCCCCCCCCGCCCCCTCCCCTGAGTGGTGGCGAAGGCCAGGGACGAAGAGGGGCGATGGGGGGCAGGCAGAGAGTGGAAGTGAAGCAGACACACACACACACACACAAATAGAATGCCTTTAAGTGGCTCAAGTTGGACCCTATTTCTGTAAACAGTGCGAGAGCTGAGGGAAGATAGAGGGAGACGCCAGGTCTTTGAAGTTATCCTTTGCATTGTTTATGACAAATGGAGGTTCCAGGTTAGGAACTGCTGGGGTCTGGCTCCAGCAGGAGGAAGGAAGGAAGAAATGTGAAGTGTGAGAGTGACAGAGTGGTGTGTGTCTGTGTTTTTGTCCTGTTTTAGATCGAAAACCCCAGGTATTTGCGTGAGAGGCCCATCCCCCCGTCGCCGGTAAGTTCTGGTGTCCTTGTCGTCGAGACAAAGTTTCATGTTTTCATGTATTTTTCATGTGTTCTCATATCTTTTGACAGGTTCACGGTAAGATGTGAACCAGACGAGTGAAAGCTAACTTGTGACTGCAGTCCCTGAATGTGATGTTGAGTTAGAATTAAAAGGAAGATTTCAGATAAAATAAGAGATAAGATAAGATATTTACTTTATTTATCCCAAGGGAAATTATTGTGCAGCAGTTGCAGTACAAAGTAGGAAAGGAGCAAATATATACAGTTCAACTATACACATAAACAATATAAAAGTAAAAGATTATCAGTCAGGTGCAGTAACCATATGTACAGCCAGAAATGTGACAGTTAGCGGTAGGCATCATAAATAAGAATGTAAACTAGGATTGCACTGATTAGTTTAGAGTTGCATGATGCCAACATGATGCCAAGTCTTCCTGCTCTCCCTCTCTCTCCGTGTCTTCCCCATCACTCCAGATGTTCAAGTCAACCCTGGATAGGAACAGCACATTGCTCGATGAACCGGGCCCCCTGCACATACAGAACAAAGAGGTACACCCCAATAAAGTGACTCACTACTGGCATGAGGCGAACAATGTACACAAGTACGATCTCGGTGTCCCATCCAATTGAAAAGTTGAACTGGTATCCTTGGTGTTTTCTCCAAAGTTCGACCGGCTACTGGTTTTAGGTGTCTTGCAGTACACTAGCATGAGGTCTCCACTGAATACACTCGCAGTGCCCCTTTCAACGGAAAAGGTGAATTTGTGTTCTTGGTATTTTGTTTTGGTCGGAGGTGTTTGCAATTCGTTGTACACACAAACGGTCAAAGCTTCCTTGGCTCTTTCATGATATTAAACACCCCCACAGTGAAGTTCACGCACGCAGACACACACACACACACACATTCTTGTTTGTTTTTAAAAAGGCTGAGGCTTGCGGGGCTTCACAGAAGACAAAAAAAGAACCAAGAGCTTTCTTCCCAGTGGGGACGGTCTCTCCTTATGTGGCTTTAAGCTGCAAATCCCATTCTGTAAGCATGCTTTGATGTCCCCTCTGCCCCACATACCCCCCACCCGACCCACACCCCTCCACCACCACCGCCCTCTCCTTCCTCCTCCTTCCCCTCGCACTGCCTTTATTTGCACAGTTGAACATAAAACTGGAGCGTGGCTCTGCCCTGATGTCCATGGAGTCCTGTGTCTCCCTGGGGAAGCTGAGCTCTGTTCCCTTAGATGAACTTCACCGACGGAGGGAACAGAAGGGGAACGGACAGTGGAGACGGAGAACAGAAGGACACAGGAGATACGGTCGTTAGGAGGATACTGCCGTCCTGCCACATTTGCACACATGCCGACGTAGCCTGGCCACACATTTAGCTTCAACGCAGTGTATTGAGGCGGTGAGATAAAAGGGAATAGTCAGCTAGCTATTAAAGATGGGCTGCCTGCAGGCTGTGCGTCCGGCATGGGTCTTATGTATATTAGATGTATCTGCCAGTGAGACTAAGTGAGTGTGAGGTGAAACTGCTTGCTCGCATGCATAGGATGTTGTACAGCACAGCGATGTAGTTACAGCGAAGCCACCAGGGAATTGATTGAAAAAGTATTTTTTGATGGACGACAAGTGTGTTTTTGATCATTTGATTAAGAGTCCCAAAGGATGGTGATGCACTTATGTGTTTGCCTCCGTTTGTGTGTGTGTCAGTTTGAGATATTGAGGTGACATTGACACCAAAATGTGTTCATCATTTTGGGTCAATGTTGGACATATTCCCCTAACCTTGTGTCCAGACACAACCCCATGGCACAGTGTACGTCTGGCCAGATAGGCACACTATTATACCAACACCTTTGGCCCCTGCACACTGGTGAAACTGTCATTGTTTTTTTGTTTTTTTTAATCTCTATGAAACATTTTAGCCAGCACCATGGCTACCTGCCTTGCACTGCTGGTTTCTTTGGAAGCTAAGCGGGGGCTGGTCTGGTCCATCTCTGGATGGGAGACCAGTTGGTGCTGGCAGTGGTGTTGGAGGGCCAGTAGGGGGTGCTCATCCCTCTGGCCTCTGTAAGATTCCCAATGCCCCGGGATGGAGACGGGGACTCCGTCCCGTCTAGAGCACCGTCTTTCGGATGAGACGTTAAACCGAGGTCCTGACTCCCTGTGGTCACTAAAGATCCCGTGGCACTCATCGCAAGAGTAGGGGTGCTAACCCCGGTGTCCCGGCCAAATTCCCAACCCGGCTCTTGTACCAACATGGCCACCTAATCATCCCCTGGTTTCTAATTGGTTAGTTTCATTCCTCACCTCTCCGCTGTGCCAGTGTGTGGTGAGCGTTCTGGCGCATACTGGCTGCCGTGCATCACCCAAGTGGGTGCTACACTCTGGTAGCGGATGAGGTGTCATATCTCCCCCCCACACACACACACACACACACTATGTAAGCGCTTTGAGTGACCTCCAAATAAAGCGCTATATAAATCCAATCAATTATTATTATTATTATTATTTTACTCCGTACACACACACACACGCACGGCCACACGCCCACGCACACACTCCCCCACCCTGAATAATGTAATCTTCAGCAGGTGCGTTAAGCCCTTCTATGGCAACATGGAACCTCACATCGTATGTTTGCCTTGACCCGGTCCAGGAAGTGACAATTACCTAACTTCCTCTCAACAGCCCCGCCGGAGGTTTAGTCCAGGTTGAGGAATGATCCGTATCACATGTCATTAAGCCCTCGCTGGCTCACACACGCCTCAAGTTCATGACCACTAAAGCCACCGACCCCTATCATGCACACTCTGCTCATACCGAATGTTTACTCATGTGCTTTGAAACCTCTTGGCAAGACATATTTCATACAAGAGTCATAGTCCTGCTTATCATTTTTCTGGAGCACACCCCGCCGGTGCTAGGGCACATGTCACACTTACTACCGTGAGGATCTTCATTGGTTCTTTAATTTGGGGAACTTACTGGAATTTAATTGGAGTTTAATTCACACGCAAGAGTGATTTAGTTACAGTGAATGAAGCAGACTGCTACAGACTGATCAGATCAGAGCAGTCTGTGTGTCTTTAAGTGTGTGTGTGTGTGTGTATTCTTCAAAGTGGCTGCTGCTGCCCCTAAGCCCCCGCAGGCCTCAGAACGGGCACAGCGTGGCAGATCTACCAGTCTCCCACGATCTCCCACTAATGACCATCGCTTGGACAAATCTCTGACTCAGAGACCCCCCCCCCCCATCTCTCTCTCTCCCTCGCTCTCTCTCGCCCTCCTTAATGATGCAATCTCTGGCTCTCTGGGAGTCGTTGGCCTGTGATTAAGCGGGGCCAGGCCTCGGCGTGTTTGATAGTCTTACAAAGCGCGCAGACGGAGCATGGCCTGGATGCTTAAAAGGCGAGAGAGCGCTGCAGTTTAAGTTCTTGAGATGGCTCGTCCATTCCACTCCTGCCAGGGTTTTCGTCATCATTGGTGGGAATGAGACGTGTGTGTTTATATAAGTAGACACACCGCCGCTCACACAGCTCTATCTCCATGTAAAGCTAAGTGCATGGGTTATTCATAGGGGTGTGCTGTGCTGGAGTGCAATGGGGAGGGGGGGAGAGCAACGTAGCTAAACATTTATTTATATTCCCCAGATGAGGAATCTGCCATTGGCTGGTAGCATGTAGATACCAGACCACTAGGGGTGTCACGATTTTCCAAATCCACGATTCGATTTGACTTTCGATTTTAAGGTCAAGATTTAATTCGATTTTCGATTTAAACATTTAAAAAAAATAAAATAAAATTCAGCACTGACGGCTATGCCATCGTTAGACTATCGAGTCTCAAAGATCAACAGATCATTGGTTTTTAGGCCCTGACAACTTTATTGATTTACATTTTCAAATTCCACCGTATTTCTTTAGGAATGTACCACACTAAGGCCAAATTTAAATAATTTATTTAAAATATAAAAGTATAAATAAAAATATAAAATATAATAGAAAAACTGCTTTCTTATTTAAATCGTCAATCCTGCTTTTGATTTCGATGATCAAAATCAAAAGCTTATTTCGATCGATCTTCGATTTTAAATGGGAATCGTGACACCCCTACAGAGCACTGAAGGCAGATACTCTGTTTTCTAGGGATGAATGCAAGCAGTAACAATATTGTGAGATATCTGATGCGCAAAGGCCAATTGTGGAGTCCCAACTGTTTTAAAACCATTTGCAAGCGCAAAACCCTCAGGAGTAAAGGGCTTTGACCGCATATATCGTTTTCAGAAGAGCAAAATCGGTTGCCTTTTGCTTTTTCTTTGAAACACTGTTATCACTCTCACATGCTCGCTCGCTCGCTTGCTCTCACCCACTCACTCACTCACTCACACACTCTCACTCACTCACTCACTCACTCACTCACTCACTCACTCACGCACTCTCACACTCACTCACTCAAACCCTACCCTTCCCACCCTCTCATTTTTTGCTCAAGTGCCAAGTGTCAAAAAACATGGCGTCTAACATGGTTCGGTGTAGCTCAGAAGAAGAGAGGCTAAGAAAACACAAGCGATGCCACCCAGCCGGGCTGATTGAAAGCTTCTCTGGAAGCCTTTAGGTGTATGCTGCTCCTTTTCTTACCCCCCCCCCCCCCCCCCCCCCCCCCCTCCTTCCTTTGCCGACGCCTTTTATAAACAAGTTTCAATCGCCCCTGATCTAGTTTGACAAACTTTCTCCCAAGAACGTTTGAAGAGGTGATGAGAAAGTGACACCCCCACGTTTTTTTTCTGTTGTTTTTTCCCTCTCCCTCTCTCTCTCTCTCTCTCTCTCGCCGACGGAACAGTCTCTCAACCTTTTTTTTTTCTCTCTCTCCTCTTCAATCATTTTGTTCCCTCTCTTTGTTTTCCTCTCTCTCGCTCTCTCTCCCTCATACCCTCTCTTCCTGTGCCTTTTTTCTTTCATGCTCTTGACAGGTCTCCCGTGGTAACCCCCTCGATTGCACAAGAAATGGCGGTATATCAGGAAAAAACGAGGAGGGAGGGAGGGAGGGAGGGGGGAAGGGGGAGAGCCAGAGAGTGCGAGAGAGAATGAGAGAGAGAGACACACACACAAACGTGCGTGGGGCTTTGTTGTAGGGAAATATGGAGCGTGGCGATGTGGTTTGAAGTGGGATAACGAGGTGGTGCTCTGGATGCTGATGTAAGTTAGCATGCCAAATTGGGCTGTTTTCATGCCTACTTTTCAGCTTCCTACGGAAGTACTTTCAATAGGCTTAGTGGAGATCCCCCCCCTCATATCTGTAAGCTGCTATTCTCCGGCTCTGGTAATCGATGGACGCAGGCCGCTTAAATAGCTCTGTGTCCCCACCAATAGGCACTTGTGACTCACAGATTTACCCCTTAATTGCTTTGATGGCGACAAGCAAGTCTTGCGGATGTGGCCGCTGATGCACTTGCGTGCGTTTAGACGCGCACGTGTCCGCCTTTGAAGGGAAAAGCATTGTCACACAACACTCTGGTTGAAAAATACAGCTAAATATTTATGGCCTCTAGAGACACGGGTGTCCACATCAAAGGGAACGGCGGGTCATCAGTCACTCATTTGACGTGGACCAACGCGGGGTTTTCCCCCGGTGCCCATCTGCGAGCGCATGAGATGTCCGTGGTTCTGCTTGGGCGGGAATTTCCTTTCCCCGCGTGTTGTTTACGCACTGTGGGGACAATGGAACCAGCATAGAAGATATGTACGAATCCTTCTCGAAAGACTAGTTTTTAAGAGTGGATAGGGTTTGAGAATCGATTGCGTTTTCTGTTGTTTAGCGTCAAGGCTTTTTAAACTATACATGTGTAGTGGCCTTCGTGGTAGTCCTGTTTGATGGAAAACACAAACCTTTGTAGCCATAGGCACAAAATACACCCATCAACAGTAATTGATACAAATGAAGCTGAAAATAAGACGATTCTGACAGGTTTATATCATAGATTGGTTTTGGTCGCTCTCGAATTTGTGTGTAGGTATAAAAACAGCATGCATTTTAATCCTTTCATTGTCTTGAAGGTGGGAATAGGTTATTGATATCTGCACCTCCATGCAGAATGCAGCGGTCCAACTTTTGAGCCTCTCTATTATACATCTTATATAGCTGAAATGAAGAGAGCAAAAATGCAAAAATATGATCACTGATCGAATTACACAAACGCACACACACACACACACACACACACAATGCTGTATGGCACATTGGAACTTAAAAGCAAATGTGTTTTGATGTATCAGGTCTTTGTCTGGTCTCTGTGTGTTTATATGCATGCACGTGTGTGTGTGTGTGTGTGTGTAATTGCATGTGTGTGTGTGTGTGTTTGTGCAACTGTCTTAACAGATGGCATGTCTTCTTTCAGCTGTTTGTTTATTTTAGACAACCAAAAATCTTTTTTTTCAACCGAGTGAGATATTGTGTCCTTTTTTAAATACAGTATCTTGCCTGTAAATAACTTCAATCAATCAAAACAATGCCATCCAGCCAACACAACTCCTGCAAGAAGGGAGAGCTTTGCTGCTGCTTTATGTCTTGGGTATATCCATCTTTGGCTTCTAGATGGAGATGAAGGTCAAAGTGTTGGAGGCCAAACATCAGGAGGAGAAGCTCAGGATGCAGCAGAGACACGACACGGACGTCCAGAAAGTAAGACTATAAAAGCCTAGAGGCCAAAACGCTGTTTTGACAATAAAATATGAAATACACATACAAATGAGTTTCATTTTGTCGAAAGAGAGTCAGGTTGCATTTTGCATAAAACATGGCGTATTTGCATCAGGTTCCATGATAAAAAAAAGGAGAGCAAATGTCTTGGCTTTTATTTTTTATATACTATATATAATCTGTTCTTCATCACCCTTCTCGGAAGCCTTCAAAGGTCTTCGTCAGCTGGTTAAAATAGCAGTCTCTCTTTGTGTATTTATCTTTCCCAGTTGGAGCCTATCAGTTTAGTAGAAGATGAAGCACCTGGGATTTGTCAAGTTCTCCCAAGCAACCCCCCCCTCCCTTGTTCTGCTGCGACAGAAGCTTTTAATAAAGTCGAAAACACTCCAATTTTCCCTCTTTTGAACTGTCCGGCGCTTCTTTATGTTTGACATGAGACAGGGTGACAGCGTCTCTGTAGCTGCCGTGTCAGCGGCGGGACATCGCGCTAATTGCGTACAGATTGTGAGCCATGTCGGATTCCATTTTCCTCACGTTTCTTTTTCGTGTGTTGCCGAGCAGCTCGTTTAATGGCTTTTAAAGAACTGTCCCTCTAACGGCCCAACTTCCAACACGCTAATTAGAGCCCATCGCTAAAGGTGGCCAAACAAGTCTTAATTAGCTCTCTAATTAATAATGTATGGCTATTGGAGAGGCCCCTGGTCATTATCCAATTGTGCAACATTGAGAGGCTAATGAGAATACTAAATGCTAGCATTGTATGCTAATGACTGGATCACTGATGTTTGTGTTTTGTTGATATACAGTATATATACACACACACACATATGCTGCTTTCTTTGTTGACTAGAATTTCGAAAAACAGCTTTTTTAAGTTGTTATACTTAAACTAACTCTGTAGACGCAGCACGGAAATGGAAACCATTTTATTGGTATTTAATGTAACCGAAAGCAACAAGAAAGGGTCAATGGAGCAGTGCTGACTACATGCTGCTGTAAGTACCATTACATTTTACTAATCAAAGGAACTTAAAAACACCCAGGAATTCGAACATTGTGCACATATGGAGGTGTTTATTCCTGGGCTGTGTCCCCTTTCCTCCCCCCAACCATATGCTTTATATTCCTTTAAACACCAATACGTTAGTAGAGGAGGCTATGTTTAGTCAGGCTAGCATCCCTATCAGGATGTCTTGTAAAAGCCTAAAATGAGGGTGTCATTTCGAAGCTCAAAGTGCACTCTCGCCCGACCCCTCATCTGACATCCTGGTTTATTTCGGCATTCTCGTCGCGCCTAAAGAAAGCGTACCATCTTTATCAAGATGGCTATGCTTTCTCTTCCAATTCTCCTGGGGAATATAGATTGCCTAAATGTACTTTTTAGGTTCCTTTTAGGTTACCCCTTTCATCTTACCTCCCTGCGCACTCGTACACCAGTACAGCAGGGGTAGCAACAGAGTGCTCGGTAACCTGTTACCTTTCAGACACCCTGTGTGGATGATGGCCACAGGCTGTTGTTTCTAAACTAACACACATTTTGTTATTTGGCTAGGCTTATGGATGTGTACTCACTGGCTCTCCCAATTAGATAGAGGTTTTTTTTCCCTTTTTGTTATAATTGTACTTTCTGTCAAACTTATTTTGCATCCAAACAATCTGAGCTAGAGCCAGGACTGCCCCAAGTCTACTAAAATCCCGACGAAAACTTTGGATTTCAACCATGTCAGCGCTAGCATGGAAGCGTGTTCACGTTGTCACCGTTCAACTGGCCTGCTGCTCATGATGGTCGTCCTTCACTTCGTGGAAACCCAAAGGACGACGTCTTTTGGATACATGAGCTCCTTAACTTCCATAAGCTAAGCTGTAAGGCTAAAAACGTGCCCGTCCCGAAATACAAATGTAAAAACTACTTAGGCCAAATATTTGCCTTTTAACAAGGAAGAAGACAAGCGTGCCAAATTAGACCAAGCGCCATCGCCAGGCGTAAGACGTGGTGTGTCTGAAGTACATCAGGTGTGACTGCTGTTTGTCCGCCGTTCCCACAGCATGGATGCTGTGCCGCTGTTTATATTAGCGCCAAAGCTGCTTGGCCTAATTGAGCTAATTAGACACAGCTGGTAGCAGCCACCAGAGGCGGTTACCTCATCACACCTACACAGGTGTTAGTGTTTAATGCAATTAGCAATTAGCTAAGCGATAGGAGCAGCAAAGCTGTCCATATGGATGGCGGCGCTGTCATGATGTACAGGCTGCCAAACCTTCCCCCACACATTCATCATGTTGGCTGCTGTCACTTTCTCTGGATATCTCTGCGGAAAATGTGGAATGGTTTTATAAAATTAGGACTGTATCTGAAACAGTATCTTGGGGCAAAATAACATATTGCTCAATAATTGCCTAGAATGTGTGTGCATTCAAGCAAATAGCTGGTATTTTTCTAACAATAAAATTCCAGCTTGATACTAGTATGATACCATCGCTCATAGTTTGTTTCAAGCGTAAAAATTCCTGACGCCCCCGTCCAGTGTCAAATTTAAAAAAAGTAACCTCCTCTGTCTCGGCCCCAGATTCTGGACAGAAAAAATGGTGAGATTGAGCAGTTGAAGGCGTCGTACCGGGCCAAGCAGAAGGGATCCGAGGAGATGATTCGTAAGCTGGAGAAGAAAGGTGAGAGGTCGGGTTATCATGGAGGTAACCCAGAGAGGGATGTTTACGCTTGTGTATCTGAACACTCAAACTAAAGAGCCCTGGAGGGGTCCTTAGGAGCTCCCCGGAAGTGTTGGGTGATTTTAGCCAGCTGTGCTATGCTACATTGTTTTGCATTCTCAAGATGTCTTCTTCAACGCTTGTCTCCTTTTTAATTGTGCACCTCCTATCTCCTCTCCTTCTTTCATCTTTTATCTTTTATCAAAACGGCTTACAGTGAAGAAAAAGTCGGAGCGGATAGTGGTTACTTACTTACTTACCTCGTACTCAAGGATGTTTACAAGTAGGCTGTGGACATGGGGAATGGAACCCAGTACCTTCTGGCTGGGAGTCGGATGCCCTAGCCACTACTGCACTATCCTGACCCTGGGTTTTACTAACCAGCTAATAGGAACATTATTTATTCACATTATCATCCTAAGTAAAAAAAATAGGTCCGTGGTGACAATTGCATGTGCATAATAATCAGCTGACTCTTGTAATATACTTTAATTTATCTGATAATAATAGTAATTATTATTCGTGTTCAAGGTTTGAATGTAAACTGACGAACTCATGATCACCCAGATTCACCTTACTCCGTCCTTACCTTTTTAAAGTTCTGGATTAGTAGTAATCTTAATATTTAGTATTATATATTAATATATAGACACTTTAGATCAGGTTTATCTATCATACTTTCAAAATCAGGTTGGGATAGAATACGTGCATGGAAACAGCTTTCCGTGCATGTCTGTCTGTGTATATGTGTACACCTCTGGGCAAGGTATGACTGTGTGTGTGTGTGTGTGTGTGTTCTGGCGCCCATGGGTGTGTTCTCCTCACCACCCACAGTTGAAAGTGTGCTGCGGGAGTCCCAGGTCATCCGTGAGAGCAAAGAGAAGCAGATTACGGAGCTGAGACAGATGTCGGATCAGAGCGCCGGCTCCCTGAACAACGAGTGGGAGAAGAAGGTACGAGGAGAAGCGGTTGAAGGGCTTGAGCTAGAGGAACATTTGTTTGATGAAACACACACACACACACACACACACACACACACACACACACACACACACACACACACAGATTAGTTTTTTGTTTATTCTGTGGAGTCTTGGCAAAGTCAGTGTGGATTTTCATTCCTTTAATTAATGCTTCGTCTCCTTGATAAATTGTATATTTTTTTTACTCCCCCCCCCCCCCCCCCCCACCCATCTACAATGCTTTTCTAGCCATGCAGTGAGGCCTTAATAAGATCCTAATGAAATGTGTAGTCATTTGTGCCGGGTCACTGATCGTGTGGTAAGAAGAAAAAGTCAAGCAACGATTTCTCTCAGAAGGTAATGAGAAAATTAACTTTAGTTGCCCTCGAAAAAGAGGCTTCTTGCCCCTATGTAGAGAATCGCTTGTATGTGTAATGAAATAGACGATATATAAAACCGACATGCAAAATAAAACGCATAACAAGGAGAAGATGGAGTTGGAAAATGGAGATGTGGAAAACTAGATGAGTCATCCTGGAGACGGGATGTTCTCTGTATACGATGGAAGCTATAGCAAGGAAGGTCCAGATGTACACATCAGAAACAGATTTAGCCAATTTATTCTCGACAGGGTTGCTATGTGAACCCATAACAGACAAGGTCGGTTGGTCATATGTATTAAATCTTGGGTTCATATTTTTATGTATGGCAAAAAACTGTTCCAACGGACTGAAAGTTCAGAGGCCAGTCAGTGGTGAACAGGCAGCAGAAGAGTTCTCCCAAATAGAGAAGCAAGACATTTTGTTTTTTCAGCTTCAAAGATTTAAAGGACATCAACATAATATTTATACCGTATAGTCAGCAGAACAGAAAACAGTATTCCAACAAAGCAGAATATTAGCAGCTCTATGCTAATAGGAATTAGCCTTGGAACCAGACGAATCTGCTAGCTCATGTTTTATTTGCTCTAACAGACAGGTCTGGCCCCCCTCCAGTTCAGACAGTTTTTCAGCCGACCTGGCAAGGGTCGGGCCAATCACAACCGTTTATCTAATATGGGGGGGTTTGATACGATGACTGTACAGAGGAGCGCCGTTGAGGCATTTTTGTAATAACAACCAAGATGGTTGCCACTGACGTGAAAGGTCTTTTGAATCCGCTATCGCGACAGTATTAAACAAACTGGATGGTATATTTTCTCTAAAAAAAGAACAAACAACTGCACCTAAAGCTTTTGTTGATAAGAAAGTTTGCCGTACTTCCGACTGGATTTGGTAAAAGTTTTCCGTCGCTCGTCACACGTTTTCTTGCTCTGATTGGTTCTAGGTCTTTCCAATTGCATCCAGAGGCATTTTGGTGTGCGCCCGTTGATAACACCCCATGGGAATCTTAAATTAACTGAGAGGTTCCAGGCTAATACGCATTTGCAAATTGGTCTGGCGATGTCAGACTAAATAGGAATATCAAAGCTTAATGAAAATATTATCCATCACAAAAAATACTTTTTACCTGTACCGGTAGCTTCCACGATTTTCTTTCTTTTTTGTTTTGATAAAATGCAGACTGACACAATTTATTATTTGTTATGTATTATTTAGACACTTATCTAAAGCCCCTTGCAGTGATTGTTTTAGATACATGAAGGACCAAGTAGACCTCTTGCTCAAGGTAGACTGTGGACATTGGGCTTCAAGAACCCAGAACCTTCCAGCTACACCCAAACACCCTTACCACCACTAGACTGTCCTGCCCCCCCAATGTTAACTCTGTCCTCTCCCTATCTGTGGTTCCCCCAGCTCCATGCGGCGGCAGCGACCATGGAGCAGGAGAGGTTTGAGCTCCAGAAGAAACACACGCAGAGCATCCAGGAGCTGCTGGACGACACCAACCAGAGGCTGGCCAAGATGGAGGCCCAGTACAGAGCCCAGGCACAGGCCACCGTGAGTTCACTAATAATAATAATAATAATAATAATAATGATAACTTTATTTGATGTAGTGACTTTCTCTCACTCAAGGACACTCTACAAAGACAGATACAGATAAACAGACAAAAATACATTGACATGTGTGGCAGTAGACGCTGCCTGTGGCAGTATCCATGCCACAAGTGGCTTTGCTGGGCTCCTCCAATGCACAGGACACAGGTAGATGTTGTACAAAGCAGTTTATTGGAGTTAGCAAGATGTTACAGCCATAGCAGGTGTTAAATGCTGACATGTCCGAGCTCACCCCCGAGTGTCTGTGATGATGGCTGATTTATCCTGTGGGCCTCGATTACCCAAATGCACCACAGGTGTGCAGACTCACCCATCCCCACAGTCTAATCAGACTGACTCGGGCCAGGTGCGGCTGCATCAACCACACACAAGCACTGTGTGTGTGTGTGTGTGTGTGTATTGAACGAGGGAAAGATGGAGAAAGAGAGAGGTAGGCGTGTGCTTGCATGAGGTGAGCTGGGTATTGCAGTGAAACAACACTCTTGCTTCCATGCTGTGACACCATGATGAAACCTCAGATGATGTATGAGTTTGACCTGTAGGTTACAGCTCTGGGGGTGGAGGTGGAGGTGTGGGGGGGATAAGAACCAGGTATGAGTTCAAAGGTCATGCCCAAATTCTGGCTCACGGTCGGACGCCGGTGGGTGTGTGTGGGTGTGAAAGAGAACACGCTTCAACCAGCAGGCCAAGCCTCGTCTCTTGTCTGTTAGATCTCTGTGATGAAGAACTGTTCATTATGATGTTCCTTACTCGCAAAGACACACACACACACGCACACACATACACATACACACACATAAACACACGCACGTAGACCCACACCTGCCAGCTCTACCATTCCTTTGATCGCATATGAAAGGATTTTGGGTTTTTATGCATTTGGTTGGCTAGGATTAGCGACACCAGGGGCCAGTCAGATGTGTTGCCTCTAATGAATATAGCATTGTTAGCAAAATTAGCGTTCAGGGCCCGTCACAGATAACACACACACACACACACACACACAAAGCGCTCCTGGTCCCAGTCTGTCAGCAGGCTCACATATAAGAGGCTTCATCAAAAGTCGACTAGTGCTAAGGCCCCTCGGTACGGGGCCTCCCTCTTTAATATTTAAGCACAGGCGAGACCCACTCGGATGAAAAGGGCCCTCTGTCACTGGAAATTAGCTGCTCTTTTTACTGCACACACACGCATGCACGTACACACACACACACACACACACACGCACACGTTGACTTTTCAACAGGGATAGCGGCCTAGATGATTGGCTGCAGCACCTTCCTAGTGTTTGATGTCTCCATAGAGAACTCTTTACAGACCCCACCACTGTCTCGCGTTCTTTCATTGGAAAAACAATAATCCACTATTTCTTTTCAAGTTCTTTATCTGAAGCATCGTGTTGTAAAACCTCTATTAGAGGGAATTTCTGATTTCATTTGAAGATCTTGGTTTATTTATTTTTTTTGTTTTTAGCGGTGGTAGAATATTTAAGCACATACTTCTTTTGATAAGAGGACAGCCAGAAAAGACTTTAGGCACTCATGCTTTGTCTGTGGTTTGACTTGCCCTTGCAAGCACCGACCAGACCACTGCAACGGTGCTGCACATCAGGGAGGAAGTTAGAGAATACAGTTGGTTCACATCGCAGTAACAGAGTGAAACGTTAACGTGATGGACAACCGTAACATATCACATATCACCTACTGAATATCTAAAATGAAAAAAAAGTGTATTAATATACATCTCAAAGTCAGCTAATAAACTCGGTCTTGGAAAGAGGATTGTAGGGGTGTGGTCTGAATTTCCCCCCCCCCCCGTCGCTGTTTTGTGTAGTTTGTACTTTCTCAAAGTCTGAAACGCCGTAGCTTCATTCAGCTGCACCGTCGCCTTAATGTGAGTGGCCAGGCTTGGCCACGTGAGTGTACAGTAATTGGTCACCCGCTTGGCTACTTGCCAGGAGGGAAAATAGACTCCACCCATTAAATCAGCTTGAAGGAAGAGAAGGAAATTGATAGGCTGAAATTCTGTGAGATTGCAATGAATTTCATGGAACATACTTTTCTGATGCTTAATGCACACCTTGATAACCCCTAATAAGATAATTAGAAGTAAATTATGGATTTCTGCTGTCCATCACTTTAACAACGTTCACATATATTCACCTTAATGTAATGACTGAAACACAGCAAAGGCAATTAGGTGAGAGGGAACATTGGAAATAATAAGTAGGAGTTCAGGCTAGTGTCTGGGAGTGTCTGTGTCTTCATTTCAACAATGGCTGCTGCTGTCTGTGATGTTGTTGGTTATGAATGTGTAGACTACAGGAGGAGTGGTGCTCAACGTGCACGTCTTCTAAAAACCAGCTACACGACACGCACGCACGCACACACACACACACACACACACACACACACACACACACACACACACACACACACACACACACACACAGTGTGACAGTGTCCTCCCCTTATCAGGTGTCAGCACACACCTCAGACCCCATCCACTAGCCCTGGGTGTCCTCTTCCAATCCGCCCGGCCGTGCCCCCTCTGTGTCTGACCCTCCTCCTTCTCCCTCTCCCCCCCCCCCCCCCCCCCCCCCACCTGCTGTCATCACCACAGTCTGTCGTCACTCCAGATTGACGAGCACGCTCCCTCTCTAATCACAGTGCTGTCATCGCCTGCATCAGCCCTGCCAACGCCACATTCCACTGCGACACACACCCACACATACACACACACACACACACATGCATGCCAGCTCTTAGAGCAGTGTACCTCACTCACTATAGGACACAAGGTGCACTGTGCACAGCAGAGCCATCTTTTAGCACGCACCACCTTGTTGACTTAGGTGTATGCTAAGTAGCCTAGGTGCTTATTCACACATGCACTCTTGTTGTTTTGGTCATTTGTGTATGTGAATTCTGAAACGATACAGCTGTTTTGATGTAATAATATAATAAATGCCCATTTTGTATCATTTCTTGTCAATTTAAATCTTCCCCATAGCATTTGTTAGCTTATTTATTTATTTGCTTATTTTTACGTGCTTGGATAAGCAAGGTCAACATGGAAAGTGTTACTGGACCAAAGGTGATGATTAGATAAATATATAGATGGGTACTTCATTCATCCCTGAGGGGAAACGTTTATACAAGCTACCTTGGGCTGCTTGTTTTTCTAGCAAGAGAGTGCAAGCAAGTGAATCGTTTTAAAAACATCTAAAACTACTCTAATAAAAGATAAAGATCTTAAGTCTGCCACGTTCATAGCTTGTTGGCATGGCGTTGTGACATGGTGACAGACAATTATCCAAACTACTATAAACTGAAATCAGGAAGTTGAACTCACACAAATCTTCATTAAAATATATTCTAGGTTTGAATATTTTTTTTGTTCTAGTAATGAGGCGTGGTAGGTTAGCCATGGACATTTACACAGGGAGTTCAAAGGCTTTCTTACCGAAAGAGAACCTATTACGTTTTTTGACTGTCGAGAGCGGATCCAAGAGTGAGAATTGGGGTAGAAAGGTGAAACAGTTGCCTGGTGTCGGAAGAGGCGAGCTTGAGAAACTTTTCAAAGGCATATGGCTTCAAAAAACTGCCTTTGTTAAACATATCTGACTGAATGAGCACAGCCGCCAAACCAAAAAAGAAAAACGTAAGAGTTTTCCCTGAATACAATTTTCACCTGATAAGTGGTTGTTTGGTGGCGAATACTGGTCTGACCTTTGGTGTACTTAAGCCTCTTACTATACAAAAAGCTGAATAGAATCAATGTAAACCAGATATTTTGAGAGTACGATCAATTTCACAGACATCACAACTGCAACTGAGACTTGAATTGCTGCCAAATGTAATTTTGTATGGGAGTTTACGATAGTTATCTTCTAACCAAACATGTTAGTGAAAGAGGTGTTTAAATCAGAATCAGAAAACTTTATTGATCCCCGGGGGGGAAATTGTTTCGTTAAATAGAAAATTATAAATAAAATACAATAAAATAAAATAAAATAAAATAAAAATAACATAAAGAGAACATATAAAGAGAACATATACCTTTTCTCACTTGTTTTCTTGTGGTTGTTAATTGTTGGTGCTTGACAGTTGGTTTGGTGGTGTCTGTGTTTACTATTTACTTATTAAGCAGATGCCTATTATCCAAAGCAACTTACAGTGAATTATTATTATTATAATTCTTTTAGTAGATATACTGTACATGTCATTAATGAGCAGGTCGGGGATTAGCTACCTTGCTCAGGGATGCCCACAGGTAGCCTTTCGGCACCTAACACCCTAACCACTAACGACACAATCCTGCCCTCTGTTTGATTGGTGGGTCGTCCAGGAGAGGACGGTGCATGAGCTAGAGGTGATGGTGAAGCAGCAGTCGGTGGAGGTGGAAAAGGGCAAGACTTTGCGTCAGAGGGTGACCCAGGAGAAGGGCCAGCTGGAGATCCAGGTGGCCACCATGGGCGCAGAGCTCCAGGAGGCCAGCCGACGGTACGGGGATACAGGGGGATATATAGCGGAATTGCAGTGTACTTTGAAGCTTGATACTCCAATGGGTCCATTTTCAGAAATCTAGTCAAAACCCTGGTTGTTTTTGCTGTGACTGTTTTAACTAGTTTTACTTGATTTATTATTATATTACTTGTATTATTTTTATGTAAAATTATTTGTTTTAATATATTATTGTACTCGTCGTGATTGATATTGTACATTTTAAATTGTTTGTTTTATGTATATATGTATACACCATAAAATATATATAATATATAATAGATATATGTAATATATCTGTTGATACACGTATGTACTCCCTCTTGAAAATTAGATCTCGATCTCAATGAGACTAACCTGATTAAAGGTTTGAATTTTATTGAATTGAATTGAATTGAAGAAGATAGATACGGGAACTCAAAGTGAAAGTGAAAAAGTGCTATGCTAGATGCTAACCTTCACACATACATTTGAGCTAAGCTGAAATGCCTGAAATAGCAAAAGCTATTCACTTGACATACTGAAATGAATAAGCTCTGTCCTCAAATGGAAGACAAGATGGGGAATGTAATGCAAGTGTAATAATAAAAGTGATAATATGAATAACAATATTTTATTTGTATGACCTTCTGTACAAAAACATCCAACTGAAAGTGCATTCCTTCAATAACAATTATTTCCACCTTATTTACTTTTGGTTAACGTCAATGGGTTTATGAACTTTTTCTCTCATAACGAGGAATAATAATAATCGTCCTCCTGCAGAAGCATGGCGCTGCTGAAGGAGAAGGAGGAGCAGAGTCAGCAGTATGAGCAGTCCTTGCAGAAGCTCAGGGCTACGCACGAGGCCGACATGAGCCACTATCAACAGGAACACGCTCTCTCTGCTGCCAAGGTACCTGCATAGCTCCACCGCCCCACATAGCATCCACCCACACCGACTCTCTGCATAACTCTCATGGAGGTCTGTTCCAGTGCTTTTGTCACCGCTCTACAGTGGCTCACTTCCCAAATAATGGTTTAATGTGAGCGACGTGTTCCCCTAACAAATAATAAAGTATCTCTCCATGATATGGACATATTTTGTGTTATATAGTCATTTAGATTAGAAGACCATTTATCCACCGACTCATCCATCGACTTGCACTGAATTCAGATGCAAGTCATTAATGAGCATGTACACATGTAATTAAGCATCTTGCTCAAGTATGCCTACAGGTAGGCTGCCATTGGGGATCGAACCCAGTACCTTTTCGGCCGGGAGTTGAACCCCCGTAGTCACAACACTATTCTGCCCCCCCTCACTCCCTGACACCTATAAATATATGAACTTTTAAATGTTAAAGAAAGAACAAGATGAGGTTAGTGGACAGTAATAGACACCTGTGTCACGATCACATGTGACATGTGACATGCATACCTGTCAACCCTCCCGTTTTTCCCGGGATTCTCACATATTTTACCCTTTTTTTTCTTTTTCTTTTTTACCTACTTAAAATATTTATATATACATATAAAATATAATATCTTTTCCTGTAAACCTCCTGTCATTTTTAACCTTTCTTTCTTCAAAAGGTTTATAAGAACATAAACCATTTAATAACCACCTAATTGTAGTCACTTACTTTATGTAGGCACTAGTAGGCACCTGATCCTTGTTGCACTGATTTTAAAGCAAGTAGTGATTTTAGGATTCACTGTTTGTACCCTTGTCTAAATGTAAGGGGTGTGTGGATAGTGGTAAGGGTGTTTCCCTTATTTTCAAATCCCAATGTTGACCGCTATGGACATATGACATGTCACGTGACATGTGACATGTAACTGATAAGTAACAGTTGCGTTTCCTCCTCACACCCAGGCCTCCGAGGTGATGGAAGACCTGGAGCAGGTAGCCTCACAGCTCAGACAACAGCTACAGGAGGCTGAACACAGGAGACAGAAACAGCTCCGGGTACGTGGGTTCTCTGTGTGGGGACATACGGCACATTAAGTGCTCATGTGATGCGTGTGGAATATGTGT
Source organism: Merluccius polli (assembly GCA_030340625.1). Classification (NCBI taxonomy): domain Eukaryota; kingdom Metazoa; phylum Chordata; class Actinopteri; order Gadiformes; family Merlucciidae; genus Merluccius; species Merluccius polli. The sequence continues at coordinate 35,593 of JAOPHQ010002344.1, forward strand.
TTTGGGTTCACAAGCACTGAAGACAAAGCTATTTTTCCCCAGCTAGTGTAAAATGCACAGCTAGCACTTGTGAGCTGTGGGCTAACTGTGTTAGCATCTTTAGCCTGTATTTGCCTAATCCCTCAGTAACAAACATACCTAATAGTGTCTTTTGACTTTGCCTGTACTTTATTGATGTACTTTGTATTGTATTTGGGATAGAATAGTAGCACACCTTAACAACGTTCCCTCTTCCCCTCCCAGGACCAAGAGATCAAGTTTCAGCAAGAGAAGGAAGAACTGCAGATCCACACTGAGGGGAAGGTAAATCACGTCGGCTCTGCTTCACATAAAAGCTTCTCCGTCTAAGCGGCCAATGCTTTGATGGCTTCATAATGGAGCATCTGAAGAAGCTCTGGACACAGCAACTTATGTGGGGGAAGTGTAGCCTTAAGAGCCTGTGGATGGTTGGTATCAGTGGCTCTCTTCTTCTTCTTCTTTGATGGATTGATCCAATCTTTAATGTCAGGTTAGGACCGGCTACCGTCAGACCTGAGTGATTAACAGGTAGTTGAGGAATTGAGAGAGAGAGAGAGAGAGAGAGAGAGAGAGAGAGAGAGAGAGAGGGAGAGGGGGAGAGAGAGAGAGAGAGAGAGAGAGAGAGAGAGAGTAGTTGATCCCCAACCTCCGCCACCTACCTGTAGGCATCCTTGAGCAAGAAGCCTAATCCTACCTGCTTCTTAATGACATTTATCTCCATTCACCGTGAGCCGCTGTGGATAAAAGTGTCTTCTAAATGACTGAATAGTAGGTTTGTAGGGAATAGTACTATTCAGTCATTTAGAAGACACTTTTATCCACAGCGGCTCACGGTGAATGGAGATAAATGTCATTAAGAAGCAGGTAGGATTAGGCTGGGTTTGGTTAAAGGAACAGTGTCATTAAAGCAGGGGACCAGATACGATGCTGCCATGTGGACTGCAATGTCACGCGATCACATGCGTGGTCTAAAAGCATGGACTAGCACTACTAAAACATGGCTCTGCACCTAATTGGCCCTGTACATCGGCCTCTCCTTTTAAAAGCATCCATCTTCAAAGGCTGTCATAAAGTATAGATTACAGAGGCCACTCCTAATGAGACTAGGCTTGACCAAACCTAACTAGACCAGACCAGACCTTTCAGAACCTAAACTTTGAGATTGTACATGCACCACCTGGGTCATCATCATCAAAGCCATGAAGAGCGAGAGCGGGTGTGTGTGTGTATGTATGTGTATGTGTGCGTGTGTGTGTGTGTGTGTTCAAGGCAGACGGGCACATCTGTACCACAGGCTACGGGCCCCTGTACACCTGTGGAGCGCTAGCAGGCCTCTGGGCTCTTTCATCAGGGTCAGAGAGCATTTCATTTAGTCTTTTGATGTCCCAAGGTAATTTAATACTTTCCCCACCTCGCCCGCCGCCACATCTTAGAATTCATATTCATATAATTTGTTTTAATATTACTTTGCACCAGGGCTACCAATTGTCTTGTCCCCGCCCCGCCCTCAACTGTCATTAGCGAGGTGGCAGAAGATGAGAACTGATATTAATGAGTGGGCAATCTATTATCCATTATCCTGTATTCCCACCCCCCCCACCTCCTCCTCCTCTCCCCACTGTTAAGATTCCTGAGCAGCTGTAAAGCGGACCCACGTGTACAGGGCCCCCGGTACGGACATTATGTGGACATGCGAGGGGCCCCGTACGTATGGAGGGTAAATGACTGCTAGAGAGTGCTAGAGAGAGGGGCCCATGTGGTAGAGCCAGATGAGTGTGTCTGATGGGTGGGTATCACAGGAGAAGACACTGAACCAGGTGGATAGGGTCACGGTACAGGGAGGGCAGGGATAAGTGGTGTCGTGTTTCATATCTTCTCACGCTCCCATTCTCTAACTCATCTCCATCTTGTTCTACCTCGTTCGTTCTCTCTCTCTCTCTTTCTCTCCATTTCTTGTCCTATCTCTGTCTCTGTATCTTGTTCTACCTCTCTCACTCTTTCTTGTTCTACCTCTTGCTCTTGTCCTAGTTCTATCTATCTCTCTCTCTCTCGCTCTCTCTTCGATCTCCTCCTAGATTATTGTTCAGTGGTATAGTGAGGTGCTACAGAAAATGGTTCTAGGAAAGCTACAGCTAGTGCAAAAGAGAAGCTAGGCTGGCTCTATGATGCAAAATTAGAACCAATGTAAATAAGATGCATCAGAGTCTCTCCTGGTTGAGAGCAGAGGAGAGATTAACAGCTTCGCCCTGGGCTTCATCGGAAATATCAATTTTTACAAAAAGTGCCAAGCTGCTTATACAATAACCTGACACTTAGTGCAAACTCACTCACCCCCCACTCATATCCAACAAGACATGCCAACAGAGGTCTCTACACAATCACAGACAGACAACATACAGTACTGCATTGCGAGCCATGCTAGAATGGAATTCCCTACCACCATACATAACAGAAGGCAGAATAAACTGAAGCAACAGGCTGCCGATATCACTCTGCTCCTTCACTTTTCAACCTGTAAGATGAGATGACTTGGTTCTTCAAACAGCTATGGTAAGGTGCTATACGATGCTAAGTACTATTTAATTGCCAGGACATACAAACATTCAATACGTACAAAGAGTTTTTAATTTAATTACATTTATTTTATTTTATTTTATTTATTTCTCTTTTGGAGGGGTAGGGGCAGTAGGGGGTAGTTAGAGGTGGGAGGCTGTACAGAGTCCAGGTGAACTCTGAACAAATGAGTCTTTGAGCTGGTGAGCGACTTGTATCCTAATAAAATCCGTAATCTCTCTCTCCTCATCTCAGGTTCTATCTACTCTGGGCAAGGCAGAGAAGGAGAGAAAGGAGGCGAAGAAGACAATGGACAAACTTGAAGAGTCTCTCAGGTAGTTTTTCACTGTGATGATGAAACTTCAGACTCAGTCGTAAATCAATACAAGCAAAGTCAAAGTGTATGGAATTGCAGCATGTTATGGAGTTGCTGATGTTATCACAACCAGCTGTAGTTTACAATCCTTCCTTATGAGTTCAGACCTCTCTCCCTGTTGCATGGCATGTTTAAGTAAGGAATAAACCATGATAGGGTGGTTTAGCCGAAGAACATTATTTTCCAATAACGGGACACCCCGGAGTGGTGGTGTGGTTTATTCCACTTATACCACAGTTACCAACAATGATTAGGTATTAGTTACTTTTATAACATTATTTGTTTTTTTATCAACTTTATCAGATGAAATGAAAATATTCTCTTCGTAGCTTTGAGCATATTGTTTTTTGCGTTGTCAAGGAAACATCTGGTTGATAATTGTATTTGACCATTGTTGTTAATGTTGGATTTGTTAAAAATTCGGAACTGTTAAAAAACAGAGGTGTCCCGTTACTGCACAAAATAATGCACACCATTGAAATATTATTGACCAATCTGGATCAAGTATTTAACAATGCTGTGGTATAACCACAATGTGTAATGTTTTAAACACAGGCACATGTATACTTTTTGCATGTTGACTGAAAACTGCTGTTTATGTAGGCCTATATTTATCAAATAATGTTGGCTACGATCTTTATGTTTCCAGTTTGAGTTGGTTTATATAACAACAAAAAACACCACAAGATGGATTGTGATAAGACGGAAAATGATCCAGGCAAATCAATCATATCGGGTGTATTTTCTGATTATCTACAATGTTAAAATGTCCTCATCCTCCACCCAACCTCTCCACACTCCACCTCGACATCAATTACAACATGGAACGAATGTAGAACAGATGGGACCTGATTGACTTTAGTCCTGGTGATACACCAGTTAGTGTGTCTCAACTACTGGCCCACACACACGCACACCCACCAAGCCCCTAATTACTAGGAGATGTCTTGTTCTCTTCACTGAGCTTAATCAATGACAGTAGCAATGGCATTTATATTTTCACCCCTAAACATTTGGGAGAAAAACTGGGAGATAGATACTCTTACTTTACCTCAAGCACAAAATAATATGGTCTAGTCCCACCCCCATCGGTTTCGCAGATTATAACTGCTATTTGATAGCATAGGTGGAAAATTGTTTTCAAAGTTTTCAAATTAAAAGCTCAGACATGTTCATGCTCCACCCATGTTATTGGAACTTTGGGTTTGCTCCAATTAAACAATCCAGATGGGGGGGGGGGGGGGGGGGGGGACTTTTATTTTTTCAACCTGGAATCCCCACCTCAGTTTTGTTTTTTGATGTAAAAAAATGTACATTCATATAACTGTCATGGACTAATACAATAATAATACAATAACCCCCAGTGGCCAGATACTACAAATAGTTCACTTATATATACAGTATTTTGATCATTTGTATACCCTGTCTTATCTGCACAATTAACAAACCAATTAGTCAACTTCAAAATAAGAGCCATATGTGTGTCTGTGTGGTCCTTCTACTTATCTAATTGTTTCACTGCTGCGGAGAGTCGGGGTGTGTGTGTGTGTGTGTGTGTGTGTGTGTGTGTGTGTGTGTGTGTGTGTGTGTGTGTGTGTGTGTGTGTGTGCACGCGAGCGAGTCCATGTGCGCGTGCGGTTGGATTTATGTGTTTTGGGTATATGAACTGCACATGTGTATGAACTGCACATGTGCAGAGTTAACCAATTGCATACTGTTATGGGGAATCATCCGGAGGCCGCAGGAATGTAGCTGGGCAGACTCTCTGGGTTGTCTTATCATTCTCATGTGTGTCGAAGTGATACTGATGGTACTCATAAGCTTGGTCTGCCATCTGCTATTATAATAGAGGGCATAGTCTAGTTGCTAGGGTGCTCGACACCCAGGCCAAAGGTTCTGGGTTTGAACCCCAATGTCTACAGTCTACCTGAAGGTGTCATTGAGCAAGATGCCTACCTGTTCATTAATGAGCTTTTATCAAAAATAATTTTACTGAAAGTCACATTTAGAAGACAAACCCGTCTTCTAAATTCCTAGATAGTCATAAATAGTAATGGGAGAACCCAAAGTTAACCATGCTTTAATGTTTTTTGTTGATATTATTCAATTGATTAACTAACTCTTTATATGTTAAAAATATGTTGTCTTTAAATATTCTCTAAATTACATTTGGTATGTCTGTTCATCTTGTTCCTTGTTTTTCTCCTAATGGTGTTGCGCCCCAGCACAACACCACGGCATCGCTAAATTGTCATTTCTAAATATCCTGTTATTACGAATGAGATTGTCATCAGTGATAGTAAAGGGATCTCATTCCTCTTACATGCACATACGTGACCTCCAGTTTAACATGCTGCCAGTCAGAGAAAGCCTCCCCCCTTGGAGTGTAAATCCGGAGGTGAGTGGGCTAGTCTGTGCTAACACTGTGTTCTAACCTCTGGAAGTACACAGAGGCCTCGTCTCCAGTGATCTCAGCTTGCCTCCCTGAGCCTGGCCCCCTGCTCTCCCTCAGGTCCTCATGTGTTAGAAGCCCCTGATTAACTCCCCACACACCCCGCATTGGATCATCTCTCTCTCTCTCTCTCTCTCTCTCTCTACCTCTCGCTCTGTCTCTCTGTCTCTCATCTTTCTCCCTCTCTCTTACTATCTCTCGATCCTTTTCTACTCTCTACCCCTCTCTCCATCCCGCTCACGCTCTTACTTCTCTCCCTCTCACTCTATCCCTTTCTCTCATCTTTCTTCCTCTTGCTCTCTCTCTCTGTCACATACACACACACACACACACACACACACACTCTATCCCTCGCTGACGCTATCTCTCGCTCTCTAAACCTCAATCCCCCTCTATCCTTCTATATCTCTATTCCGCTCTATCTCTATCCCTCTTTTGCTCTCATTCTCCCTCCCATCTCCCTCTCCATCTATTTTTTCTCACTCTCTCCCTTCCTCCTCCTTCTCTCTCTCACTGTATCTCTCTTCCTCAAGATCTATCTATCTTTCTCTGTATCCCCCTCTCTAGGGCAGCAATAGTTAGTTGATTAGTTGATTAGTCGATTGACAAAAAAAAAAAATCGAATCAAATGTGTATAATCGATTAATCTTTAGGTCATTAATCAAGTACAAATACCAAACATTTGCTGCTTGATGGTTCAGAAATTGAAATGTTTGGTTCATGGATCATTATAAAATGAACACTTTTAGTTTTTCTTGGCTGCTTGTCAGCAAGCAAATTTAATACATCACTTTGGACTCTGGTAACTTGTTTATTTGACATTTTCTAGACTAAATGTTAATTTGATTAATCAGAAAAATGATCGAAATGTACCTATTTGAATCGAAAAACCTGACTGTATCAAATAGTGCCGATCCCGAGCACAATGCCTCAACTATAGACACGCAAACTCAAGATTCACAAAGTCCTATGGACATGATGGGGATTGAGTTTATGCAGATCATGTAAAGGTGCAGGATGATGGGACACTTTTTAAAGTTCCACCAATTAAGAGAAATCAGAAAAGAGATGCTAATAAGAAAGGAAAAGCTACGACGGTGCCTTAAAAAAAACAGACAATTGAAAATGACACAACAGGGTCAACGTCAGGTAGCAAGAGGGAATCCTCTGACTCTCTTCCAGATGGACAGAGGAGATGGGGTTACTGTCTGGAACAAGTAAAAACATTTTTTTCCTAATCGTTTGTTCTTTATAGAGACTGCTAGGAAATGAATGAGACAGAGGGGAGTAGTAGTAAAAAAATGTTTATGAGGTCCTGAAAGCAAAAAAATTGATATTGCTTTTACGCAAGAAACGCAGAGTAGCAAGGACATTGAGGTCGAATGGTAGAGTGGGGTGATCAGGTGGTTTTTAGCCATTTGAGTTCAACTTCTTTTTTCAGCAATACTTTTTTCAAATAAGTTTCTAATTCTTTTGAGTGTGAAGAGATTGTTAAAGGCTGTCTACTATTATTTAATATTTATTCACCAGATGAATTATCAAGCACCTCAGAAGGCTGCAATTCAACAGATTTTTTAATAATAGGGGGTGATTTTAACTGCACCATTAGCGAATTGGACAGGAATCACATTTAACCACATCCACAGTCAAGGAGAGTTTGAAAGCGTATTGTTGAGACCTATGATCAGGTGGATGTGTGGCATTCTAAACACAGTACTGATAGACAATATTCCTGGTCTCATTGCAGAGACAAGTATTTATCCTTAGGGAGGCTTGACAGATTTTATTGTTATGGACATCACCTCCAGATGTCCATAACATCATGTTTTATGTCACCAGTAGGGTTTTCAGATCACTCTGTTAATTGGCACTGTTTTTATTAATGGGGGTCAAACCTAAAAGGGCATACTGAAATTTAAATACAGTTTTATTAAATGATGGTAATTTTAGGCAATGGTTTATTTATTTATGGAACAGAAAGCCAAACGTACTTCTCTGCAACAATTGTGGGATATTGGCAAAAAACAAATCCAACTATTTTGTAATCAATACACTTTCAACACCATAAATACATCCACAGATCAATCAAAGATCTAGAGATAGACATTGTGGCACTCCAGACTGTATGTGGATCCACAGGAGATCGAGGCCATATTCAGGTGCTCAAAGCTAAAAAAAAAAGCCAAGTTGGCGGATCTGCTGGGGATCAGAGCACAGGGAGCTTTAATCCGGTCTGGATTCCAGAACATAGCGGAGACGGAGGCTCCCTCTAGATTTTTCTTCAACTTAGAGTAAAAGAATTGTCAGAGCCGTCTCATTCACTGTCTCAGAACGGCTGAGGGACGTGAACTCACACAATCACCTGACATCAGGAGAAGAGCTGTAGAGTTCTTCTCTCAACTGTACACCTGTGAATACATATGACAACCCAGCAGTATTAACCCACTTCCTCAGTGATTTCCCTCAAATATCAGACCGAAAAAGGGCTGAAATAGAGCAACCCATATTGCTGCTAGACTTGAGAGTGGCACAAGAAGGCATGACAAATGGCAGAGCACCAGGGACTGATTGCATTCCAGTGGAGTTCTAGGTCTTTGTCCACTCTAGGGGTAACCGACGCACCAGATGGCATCTGGGAAGTCTTTCGCAGTAAGAGTCCGCACACTTGAGAATGCTCCGATGAACATTTATTAGTATACCACCATATGACGTTTTTGGCGCAAGTCCTTCTTCAGACATGAAACAAATGCAAAGACACACCTTACAAATACCCATCTCACCTGACAGGTCATGTGGTTACATGGTGAACCAAAAAGAAAAATATATCCTGTAAGTAAAAAGAATATGTATAATGGATCAGGTTGTGCACACATACCAATCCTATTGTATCCCTGTCAGATCTATTAAGGATAACATAGCCTAATTTCGGAACTATTTGGACATCTCCAGTTCATTGTATCTCCGGCTTGGTTTTATTTCCATGGACCAAGAAAAGGCATTTGACTGGGTGGAGCACCAATACCTCTGGGAAGTCTCAGAGGCTTTGGGTTTCTCCCCTGGTTTCATTGCCATGATCTGGGCACTCAATAGTGAAGTTGAAAGTGTACTGAAAGTCAGCGGTGGCCTAAGAGCTGAGAGGGATCACAGTAGCTGAACTTCTTGCTACATTATGTCTTTCTGCTTATGCAGATGATGTTATTGTAGCTATTAGGGAGGATAGTGGAGTTGAAACGTTGACACACATTGTGGAGCTCTATGGGAAAATCTCATCCTCAAAGGTAAATTTGGCTTAAAGTACGGCATTAATTGTAGAAAAATGGTAGAAAGAAAAAAACAAAACTACCTGACGGGCTTACATGGGCCACAAATGTGCAAAAGTACCTAGGAGCTCACTTGGGGAATGAGTCAGTTGTCAAAAATAACTGGGAAGGAGTGGTGGAAAGAATGCAGGGCCCTTTTAAGAAATGAAGATGGCTTTTATGTCTTATAGGGGGCACACCATTATTATTATTTCATCGACTTAGCGTCTTATTTTGCGAGACTTCAGGGCATTATTCTAGATTATTTTGGGATATGTTTAATTGGATAACCCATGATGTTTTATATTTGTCTTAAGAAGAGGGAGGGCAGGGTGTAGTTCACAAGTAGGAAGGGAGCTTTTAGATTGGAGTTTTAAAGAGTCCAGATTGACCATGGAGGTCAGTTGCAGAAATAATTTTAGGTCAAGTTGGGAATTTTAACTTTGGTAGGGGATAATGTACCTCTTGACTCATCTTATATTTAATCTTAAATATTTGCGACCATTCTAGGTAAGTGTTTTTAAAATGTGAAATACACTGGATATAACAGTTCACTGGCTTCTAAAGGAGCCAATCCTAAAAGGGACACGTCTGGAGAGTCCCTGGCAACCTGGAAGTGAACTTAAATGAGATGTGGTGTGGTCACAGTGAAAACACTTGTACAACTAATTGGTGGGAATATAGTAGACGTAGTGGCGGTGGCAACCAAACTGGAGAGCCTCTCTATTTGCCTTGTGGAACAGCTTCTTGCAAGCTTTAGCAATGCCCTATGAGAAGAGGAACAGATACTACTTGGTGTAATGGACTGATGGCACCAGATCAGAAAACTAACAGACTCTGAGGTTTTAAACCCTGCAGTTTCAGATAAATGCCAGTTTTTGCTCATGTAGAGATATAATCTTTCACTAGGTTTTTATATTGTTGCAAATTGACACTGTTACCCACACTGCTTGGTAGATTCTTAACCGCTTTTTGAGAGAATGTGAGAGAGCAGCTTTTCATTTTTTGCCTTCCATATGTCAAGACAAAAAAGGAACCAACCGACGAGCCCGTCAATACATTCCAGCGTGTAATGAATCCCACGCAGCACCACATTACTGGGTCACATGCAGATAACAGCCTCCCTTAATGACGCCAGAATGTGTTCCGCCGCACTAAACACACTAAGCGTCGGTTCAGCCCATTCCCTCTGAACCGGCACTCCGCTCTGTTCTGCGCCAGTCCGAGCCAAGAGAACCCAGCTACGGTAGCTTCGACCGTCTAAACCCAACCCTGTGGGGTGGTGTGGGGGGGGGGGGGATTACTATGGTCTGTCACATCACAAAAAGCCATCGAGGCGGGATGATAAAAAGTACACAAATCCGCGTTTTTCTCTTCTTTTTGAGGCTGAAAATGCTGGGGAAAAATGGTTAAGCTGTGAGCCAAACAAGAAGGCGGAGTGGATAGGTCTGTCGCTGTCTGTTGGTGACATTGTGCAATGATGTGAAAACATGTTTTGTAGTCTCGTGTCGTGTGGCGTTTAATGTTCCTCTTGAAGACAGCAAAGACACGTTGAAGGTTGTTCCTGTCTGTTTGCTGTGCTGCTCGGAGGAAAGGGGGGGGCGGGGGCTGACAGATCTGTTTGTGCATAAATTAACTTCCGTTCGTTAGCATCAGTAACGAGATAACCACTCCCTTGTTTAGAGTTAAACACAGCAATGACAGTTGGCACATGAGGCCCACAGCTAATTAAGCACTCTGGGTACACACACACACACACACACACACACACACACACACACACACACACACACACACACAAACACAAACACACAGGCATATATATACACACACATACACACACAAACACACACACACACACACACACACACACACCTTGTGCAGTGCGTGCCATCCAGCTTTGACTTTGAAGTTCTCCTGGATCGCCTTTAAAGGCTGTCAGCATCACCATGGCAGCAGGCAGGTAGCAGCCCTCAGACAACGTGTGTGTGTGTGTGTGCGCAGTATCCATACGGTATTACCTTGCATTGCATCTGCGTTCAGCACTGATGTTTGACCTTGGATTGGAATATTTGGACTCAAACAAACCAAACGTGTGCATCTTTCTTCTAACCTTGCAAAAGGAAAAAGAACAGCTGGTCCAGTGATTGTATTTTTTTGGGGGGGCAAATCTGATGATCTGTGTTTCATCAGCAGCTGCGGTCTGCACCATTTGGCCGTGACACCACACAGACACACACACCAAAACAAAAAAACACAGAATTAGCCTATCCTGCCGCGCAGATGAGCACTGCCACAGCGGTTCAAGTTTCTGGCTCTTGTGTTTCTATAGCAACGACGTCAAGCAGCACGGAGCTGAGGAGGAGCGCAAGTTTTCCCTCTGATTCTTTCATCTTAATGCTGCTCAGATCCTTACAGGGCATTAGCATAGAGATGGAGAGAAGCACCAGAGAGAGAGAGAGAGAGAGAGAGAGAGAGAGAGAGAGAGAGAGAGAGAGAGAGAGAGAGAGAGAGAGAGAGAGAGAGAGAGAGAGAGAGAGAGAGAGAGAGAGAGAGAGAGAGAGAGAGAGAGAGAGAGACTGCACTGACCTCCCGATTTAGATGGAACACCAAGAGCATGGCCAGTCAAGTGATACACAAAGCTGAACTTAGAAACTAAATCCAGGTCTGTTTAATGGAATAATTGGTGAGGTTGACATTTTCCTTAATTCTGCTCCGGTGTTACTTAAGACCCAGTGTTAACTATTATTACCTAGTTATTCTCCAAATTGTCAGGCTTGATTTGTACAACACATCTTATCGCCAGGTTTAATCACGTCCCCAGATTTGACGTGTGTTTGTGTGTGTATGTGTGTGTGTGAGCTAACAATAATGGAATCACACACTGACACCGCTGTTGGTTTAGTTAAATTCATACCAGGAGACGACTCCATTTGGAAAGCTTTTGTCTGTGGGGTTTTCTTTCACTCATTCACAGGGAATACCGTCGCTCTGTTTTGCCCTGTAATGCCTGGAATATGTAAATGTACACTGTGTTTACATTAGGGATTTGTGCCTTGTTGCTGTACCGTCGTACCATAGTTTGCATAATTCATGAAGCCAAATAGGCCCTAATGTGCAGTGGAATCCCCCTGTTCCTGGCGCTGTCATGAATAGCAGACTCAGGCTTCACTTCTCCCCTTGCTTCCATAATCCTAATATGGAGGCACA
>JAOPHQ010002344.1:50000-95000 GCA_030340625.1 Merluccius polli
CACACACACACACACACACACACACTCTCTGTCATCCTCGTCACTTTTCTCCCCCTCTCACCACTGCTGTGCTCCACGGTCCTTTTGTGTCTGCCCCCCGAAGCCCTGCAGGCAGTCATGAAGCAGGGATGATTAATAATTACAGAGCAGTACACAAAAATTTGGGTAGAGGAGGAAGAAGGAAAAAAAAACAAAAAAACAATTTCTCTCTCTCGTTTGATGTCCGACATGAGAGGGACCAAAATTACAAAGAAAAGGGAGCGCTATAAAGCAAAAGAGAAGGCTGGCACATTCCTCCTCCTCTCCTCAGACGTGCTTTTCTGCGTCTGCTTTCCTTCTTTCATTGCCTGCCCCCATTCATTTGGTGTTTTTTTGTTGTTTTCTACTATCCACTGTTTAACTTTTCAGTTTGACCTAACACTCTGTGTCTGTGTATTTCCGCCTGAATCGAACCTCTTCAGCGGCCACTGTGTATTTGTGGAGTCGAATATAGGACCATTTGACAAACGTTTCATGTTTTTGGTATTTGTTTAGTGCTCTGTGTTTGTAGTTCCTGTTATGCCGTTACAAATGTTTTCAGCTGGCCACATCCTGATTGTAGATTCACACTAAAATATACTGCAACAGATACACACGCTTACACACACACACACACACACACACACACACACACACACACACACACACACACACACACACACACACACACAGTCAATCAAACATGAAAGGAATAACAAAGCAAAGATCAAAAGAGAAGGAAAAAATGATATATATATATATATGGCATTATGTATTTATGTCTGCTTCTGGAGTCATTATTTTTGTACAGAGGCGTTAACGCAAGTCACTAACCGCTGTTTTCAACGTACGTCACTGTGGCTAGGGAAGTAACATCAGCATGCTAATTGGTATAGATCTGACATGGACCCGTCAACGTGTCTCGCCTACAGACCGGAAGCAGAAAGAGGTGTTGAAACAATGAGAATTTCGCCAGTTCATTTTGACTGGTGTAGACGTTGCTCTGTGAGCTCCACACCAGGAGTCTTTTCCAGAAAAGATTTGCAGACATATAGCAATGTGTCCCATTAGCTTCCCTAGGGCTGGGCAATATATCGATATAATATAGAGATATCGTGATGTGAGACTGGATGTCGTCTGAGATTTTGGATATTGTCATATCGTGATATGGCATGTGTTGTCCTGTCCCTCGTTTTAAAGGCTGCATGACAGTAAAGTGATGAAAAAAATGAGAAATACGTAATTAATTCACACAAGTGTATACAAAAATAGACTGTACCATATGGTTATTTCATATAGAGTATTTATTTATTGAATTACCAGGAAACATACTATATCGTGATATTAAATGACCTGTATCGGGTTTAGGCGTCCTGTCTTTCAGCTGTGAGTCGAACACCCTCGCCGCTATCCCTGTATCTGCTTATTTATCTCCAGTCCGTTTTTGTTTAGTTTTTTGTTTTTCTTTTCAAGACACTAAAGTAAAACATTGAAAACACAACCAGCCCCTTGACAGTTGCCAGTTGCTTGCTAGCAATAGGCATCATGCTGTTGCTGGGCCTGTCAGGGATGGAGAAACGGGGGAATGTGGTGGGGGGGTATTCTGACACTTCCTAGCGCGAGCCCACCCCTCTCAGCTAGTCTGCCAGTCTACTACTCTGCCACCCAGCAACAGTGATGCGGCACGGAGACAGCCCACTGGGGAATTGGGATTTGGGATGAATCCACACACACACATACACGGTTCCACACATTTTACACACACGCACAACCGCAAAGACAGAGACGCGCCAGTATTAGTGTTGCACCGATACCATTTTTTGGCCCCCGATACCGATACCGATACCCGGCTGTGCAGTATCGGCCGATACCGATACCATACCGATACCACGCCGGAAAAAAAAAAAATATATATATATATACACAAGCTTTTTTTCTTCTAATACTAAAGAACTGCATACTCACTTGGATGTAAAATCATTGCTATCATGGCTTAATTACTAGTATAATTAGATAATATAGTATAACTAGAGATAATTACTAGTATGTAGTCTGTGATGCGGTCACTGTCTGTCCATTTGAGCGATCTCCCGCCTGTGAGCACAAGACGCGTCTCCCTCTCTCTCCTGCTTTTTCCCCTCTTCTCCTTGTTTGTGTCCGCATGGCACCCCGGGGAGCGGCGGGGGGGGGGGGGGGGGGGGGGCATGGGTGGTGACCGGGTGCGTCGCACCGGCAGGCGGACCCGCTCACTGAGTTTCCCCGCACCGGCGCGTCCGCAGGCGGAGCAACTTTTCTGTGCGCCGCGCGGCTGAACCGCGCGCCCTCCGCGTCTCCGGTGCTTTTTTTTCTTGCTTTTTTTTGGTACTTTGTCGTCGTCGCTTGTCGGTCGGTCAACATGCGCGGCCGGGCGGCCGGAGTGGGCCAATAGGATAGCTGCTTGGCACGGCATGCACTGAACACGTGTGATCACACGCAGCAGTGAGTGAAGGGAGAGAAAGACGCAAAGCGCTGCGTTCCAAGTTTCATATTAATATGTAAATGGCATCGGCGCATTATTTGTTCGTACTCGCCGATACCGATGCCAGCATTTTAGCGCGGTATCGGGGCCCCTCCCGATACTAGTATCGGTATCGGTGCAACACTAGCCAGTATGCACCAGTGTGTGCTAGCGACCGCAGTATGAATACAAAAAAACCTGAAAGGAGGAAAACTGTCAGAGCCCAACACAACGTGAACATCTCAAATAGAAGCCTCTCCATGAACATCCATGTGGATATTTATATTCTGTGTCGCTCTGTCGTCAAACCTTTAAACTGGTGCTATTGCTTAGCATGTGTTCATTTCTCTCTTTAGGTATTTCAGTGTTTGTACAAGTTTCCTAATCCTAGTCTTTTAGCAAATTTCCTGAAGGCGGAGGTTAAGTAAGTCAAGTGCAGTATCAGTTGTGTTCTTACCTGATCTACAGTATCTTTGTGTGTGTGTGTGTGTGTGTGTGTGTGTGTGTGTGTGTGTGTGTGTGTGCGCGCATGTGCATGTGTGTGTCTTGCAGGGAGGTGGAGGGCCAGCTAGAGCGAGCCAGAGAGATCCACAGGCAGCAGGCCCAGCAGGCTGAAGCCGCCCTGCAGCAGTTCAAGAAACAGGTGGAGCTGAGCTCCGAGAAGACCTACGCCGACATGAAACTACAGGTGTGTGACACACACACACACACATACACACACACACACACACACACACACACACACACACACTAAAACACACACACACTAAAACACACACACACACACACTAAAACACACTCTTCCACCAAGTGTCCTCAATCACAACCCAGTCCTTCGTCATTTTGATTATGGTGCATGTGTGCCTAATGGTTCATTACTGTGAAAGGAAAAGCGCTGTGCACCTCACATGCTTCCGTGCTCTCTCTCTCTCTCTCTCTCTCTCTGTCGCTGTCACTGTCACTGTCACTGTCGCTGTCTCTCTCTCTCTGTCCATCTCTCTCATTCTGTCTCTGTCTGTCTTTCTGTGTATGTCTGTCTCTCACTCTCTCGCTCTCTTTCTGTGTGTGTGTGTATCTTTCTCTCTCTCTCTCTCTCTTTATATTCCTCTCTGTGCCTAATGCACATACTCTCTATTTGCACGCATAGTATTTTACCTCGCTTTTCCGGGTATATATGACAGCCACGTAAAGTATTCTTTAGAGGCCAATTAAAAACACCCCAAACAAAACAAACGAACAGGCAAAATAAACACACCAACAACCAAAGAACCACGTTCCCCTCAGGCGCCGTCTCCCCGCGCGTTTACATCCAGTCCAAAATGAATCGACTCATTCATTATGTTGATGAGCGGGGAGTCACACACATTTTGTTGCCGAAACGCTGCCCTCGCCTCACCCAAAGTGGGCGTTTTTTTTCCGTGGGCCGGCGAGGTATCGACGAGCAGATGGTCCAATTAGCGCGCGAGGTCGGGCCGCGTGTTCGGTGGGCCCTGCGTCGCGTAGGCCGCCGCTCATCCCGGGCAGCGGAGCGGCGCGATCGATGTGGAAGAGACGGGAAAAGTTCTGACGTTTCGGTTTGGCGGTGCGCCTCTTCGTCGAGCACGTTTGGGTTTCGCCGCTTGCGTGTATGTGTGTGTGTTCGTTCATATATATGTATGTGTGTGTCTGTGTGTCTTTTTCATGTGTGGGTTTTATTGACCAAGCTGCACTGACTGAAGGAGGTGCCAGAGGTTTTTCTTGAGTAGTTTAAAATGTGCATGTTTCAGTGCTTTTCATTTAGAGTGGTTTTTGTGTTTTGGGTTGAGCTAGAGTACGCGTTTGTCTTCCTCTCAGGTAGAAGTTTTGTCTGTAGCAAAGTGAGTGTGCAGAAAGGAGTGTGCACATCCTTCTCCTCAAAACAACCTTTGCCCCTCGCTCCCACCCCCAGTCCCTCAACCAAATTGGAAAGAAAATTCCACACACCCTTCCCACACCCTCCTCTCCTCCCTCCTACTCGTTCTTCTTTCCTTCTTTCCCTCTCATCCTTCCATCTTCTGCTCGCCTCTCCTCTCCTTTCCTTTCCTCTCCTTTCCTCGCCTCTCCTCTCCCCAGCGAGCCCCCGGCATCCAAAATCTGCAATCTGACTTTATCCTCGGCCCACATCAAAGCCCAGGGAGAGGGAGGCAATCTCCTCTGTATCCTCGTCATCCTCCCTCTTCCTCTCTCTCTCTCTCTCTCTCTCTCTCTCTCTCTCTCTCTCTCTCTCTCTCTCTCTCCACTCCTAGTTTATATGCCCCCCCCCCCCCTTCTAAACTCTGCATCAGGCCATCACATGCCCACACTATGTCTTTAATGTCCGAAAGTGAAAATACTTCAAGAGACGTTGTCGTTTCTCTTTTTCCGCTCATCCCTCCATCTTTACCTCGCTCTACCTCCGCACCCTCCCCCCCTCCCACATCCGTCATTTTTTTTAAAGATATCATTTTCTTAACACATGGGTTTGTACACTATCTAAATGGATTATATATCTCTCCCTCTCTGACGCTCTCTGACGCTCTCTCTCTCTCTCTCTGACACTCTCTCTCTCTCTCTCTCGCTCTTTGTGCCCTCTCGTTCAAAACTCTGCAGCCCACTTTTGGATCGTACTTTAAAGGAAAAAGCCAGAACAATTTTTGGCTCGGGGAGATATACAAAAAAAATTCTAATCTTTGTTGCTTGCACAGTTCAAAAGAAGCTTTAGCATATTTGAGGTGGATTAATGAAAACATATTTAGCATTTCCACAGTGTTACTCATAGCCTTGCTACACTGTCTGCCATCACAGTGAATTACATCTCTAGTCCTTGTTTACCCTCACATGAATATGGAACTAATATGTTTTTAAAAGGGAATGGGTCTATTTTAAATTAGCCAAATATGTTCACTGTTCTTTGCAAACATTTTCTCACCGCGAAGCCAATAAGCGTGTCTGTGATGAATTTAGCTCAGAACATGCGGTTTGCATCTGTTGTCTGTTGAAGCTACGTGCTGCTCATAGAGCCATACAACAATGGTTAATAAAACACATTTACTAAGGAACATTTCTTAACCAAACAGTCTTGTCTCTACAGACAGTTACCTTAATGTAATCATGTTAATAAAGCAGATATGTATTATCATAAATATATATGGATGAGATATTAATGGTGTCTTTAAATGGTGTCTTTTCCTGTTGTTAAAGACCGTGTAAAGCAAATTATAAGATTTGTTTCTAAACACATTACACACATTAGAAAGTCATTGCTGAAAACATCTGAAAAGACTGTATAACCATTTAATGTTGAATTGTGGAGTTTTTCTATTTTTCACCATTTTCACGTTCAGGATTTTATGGGCGGGGCTTAAAGGGTACTTGATGACGTAACACGCTACTCCTTAGTATTGCCCCGCCCCTAACAACCAGAGCGGAGTTGCGTTACTGCTTGTTACGCTCAATCGCGAGTTTGACAGTTATTTTTGACAGTTGAGAGAGGCCCTGCCCCCCATGCGCAAATGGGCGTGGTCCTTCAGTGGACATGCCCACAGCGTCGCAGAGCTAAGAATAATGCTTATTTTTTTAATGTTTTGAATCCTAATTTTATATACTTGGTGATTTTTTTAATCATTCAAATGTGCTGGGTGGTTAATAACACATTTTTCTATAGTGTGACAAACTCTAAACACATGTTTACTTTTGGTTTACACGTACTTTAAAAGCAACTATATAGTAAAGAGATGTCGATTTTTCAATATTATTTTGGTGTTATTATTCAAGTAAAAAGCCAAAGAGCCATACTGATAATTACATCCATACTACATTATGATCCCTTCTTATAATTGTATATATCTGGTAAAGCCAAATTATCATCGTATTATCTATATGCAAGGATTGGTCAAAAATATTGTGATTTTGTGAGATATAATCTGAGTAGGGTTTCTACTAGAAATAGTTTTCAATGTTAATTAACCCATTGATAATTTCTGATTAATCAGATGCTCATCACAAGTTACCTACAGAACCCAAACTGATATCTTACATCTACTTGCTTTGTCTGATGAGCAAATTATACATTTTTGGATATAAAACAGAGAAAAAAACTAATTATATTTTTTAATGACTTTACTTGATAAATGACTAAAACGATGAATTGATTATCAGTATTACAATCGACCAATCATGCCGTTTCTCTGCCCCCACCATGGGCTTCCAGATGGAGAAGGTGGAAGAGGACCTGCTTCGCTCCAAGGCCCTCCGAGAGAACCAGACTAAGGAGTTCTCCCAGCAACTAGACGCACTCCGGGAAAAATACGAGGAGCAGGTTTGTTGTTGTTGTGTGTGTGTGTGCGTGTATGTGGTCTATCCTATGATTTCACTTTGCCATGAACTTTCATACACACATTGTTCCACTTGTGTGACAGAAGGTATGAAGGCCGTCTTTCCCGCCTCGCCGATCGCCATCATACGTGTTGTCATTATCTTCTCTCTTCTCGATGCGTACTAAGGGGAACACATTTTGGCCAGACAGACAGACATTCCCATCTGTTCTGGCTGATTAAATCCTCATGATCACCGTCACACTTTTAGATTGTAGTCTAGATAGGGAGGAGCCTCATTGAAATATCTCAGCCCTTTTGCAACCATTTGAAATCTGTATGTGCAATCTGCGTGGCAGATCTGATGTCTCACTATCAGGTCATCTCTACCAGTGTGCTGAATGTGAAAAGTCTATCTTCTTGATAGACTGCTCATACAAGCATCTTATTCAATTAACTCACAGCAATGGATGTTATCACGAGAAAATTGGCTTATATTCTGGGGAAATTGTCTTTTACTTGTCAATTTACTCTGGTTGTAAGTAGTATAAGAATTCCACCGTTGGCGCCATAGTTAAGTATGATAGGTCCTATTAGGCTCATATCAGTGAAAAGAGTATATGATTTATATGAGTTTCCCACATGATCTGCCTCCACAAAATAATTAATAAGTTCTGATTTAAATTATAGAATCACCAAAGAAATAAATAATTGAATAAAGTAATGGATGTTCATGTAGTTCTACATTAATTTGAGCTATAACAATCTCTACCAATGCTAGCATAGCATACAGCCCTAACCTCCTTAGCTATGCTAGCAAACAGCTATGCGATGCATGTTGTGGCATGCTATCACTGCGCTAACGTGGCGTATATCATCTGCTCTTCCACCCCCACCTTCCCTCATCTCCGCAACACAGATTGCCTTCCAGACGGCCATAAAGCCAAACTAATCATTCAGCCTGCATACCGCTGCTCATTTGCTAGGCAGATGGAGTCTTAGCGGCGTATGGGCTGAAATAGTCACCGTCGGAAGATGTGAGGAAGGCGGTGTGTTTCAGCCGGAAAATCGAGAACATTGTATTTTAATCATCAGTTCAGGACACGGTGTAGTGAGACTGTTTTGCTTATTGTTTGCAGTGACAATAAACATTTGCAATAAACCATAACAGGCTGCTCTCAAGTTGAAATGTCTAGCAAGCGTTGCTCTAAAAAAGCTGTTTGAACTTGGAAGGGTGGCCATCTTAGAGGCTGCAGAATGAGATGTTGCCATAACATGGAGAAAGATTAGGTATTAGCCCCACTCCTAAACATTTACAGGTTATATCTATATGCGTTTATGTTGGATATACCAAATTATTTACTACGATAACTCCTCAATGTAGTGTGTGGGGTCTTTCTTCTGAGTTAATTCCCATTGAGTGAGGAAAAACTAATATTTGGGAGAGAGATAATTCAGCAAAGGGAATGTGTAAAAAACAACCAATAAAGGACGTTTTCAGATGAAGCCAACTGCATTCACAATAGAACCGTTTGAGATGCTGGTGAAAAATGAGAGCGAGAGAGATAGCGAGAGAGAGAGGGAGGGAGAGAGGGAGAGAACAGATTTCAAGAGTGATGATACTTTTGTGAGTTTCTTCTTTACAAGTGCACAAGTGAGTGTGTGTGTGTGTGTGTGTGTGTGTGTGTGTGTGTGTGTGTGTGTGTGTGTGTGTGTCGCTTGTCGCCAGAGATCATGTCTCTGGGTCACCAGGGGTCAAGTTTGTCCTTTGAGCCGCTTTAAGAAACGTTCCATGGTGTCTGCTTCACCCAGCCTTTGAAGAAAGAGAAAGAGAGAGAGAGAGAGAGAGAGAGAGAGAGGGGAGGGGGACTGTGTGTGAAGCATTTGTTTCCTCTTGACCTAAACGGCGGTCAGACGTCACTGTGGCCCTGGAGAGGCCCGGCCCTTGACGTTGGCCTGACGTAAGGAGGTCAAATGGCCCTCGCAGATAAGAGGAGCTCTGATCCGTACCCACTTTGAGATGTCGCGCGGGCTGTAACACAAAGAGGACTAATTCATAGGCCAAATGTGCGAATATGGACATACACACACACACGCACACGCACGTTTGCACACACAGAGCTACTTACTCCAATGTCAGCTTCAGTTCTAACCCCACAGAAGTGTGAGAAAGTGTGTTGTCTTCCGTTCTACTATTTTTCCTTTTAGCATTCCCTCCATTTGCACCCCCCCCCACACACCACCATCCATCTTAACCCCCTGCTGTGAAAAGACATGGTTCCCCTCCTCCTCCCTCCCAAAGATTTCAGTTTGCCCCCTGTGGTGGTTTGAAGCCCATTACCTCACTGTCCCGTCTCATTGTGTATAATACACACACAGGCACACACACACACACACACAAACCAAACAACGTCTGCAGCTGAGGCAGACGGGAGTCGTGCTGTGCGCTAACACCATACACGGCGCTGTATCCTCGGCACCACGCTGGGCCGAAACCGCCCCTGTCTTCCTGCATCAGCGCCAAGCGTCGGCCCCTTTAAGAATACACAGCACCATGCATCCTCCTGCTTGCTGCACGCCGCGTGATGTCACAAGCCACCGGGATCCTTCGACTGAGCATTTTTTCCCCGATTCGCTACTTTTTATTCTTACGATTTTCTCCCCCCCCCCCCCCCCCCCCCCCCCCCGCAAAATGGATATCTTCCGTTCGTCTCGTCCTTCGCTATGACCTCGCCTCACCTCCGATCCACGGTTTCCTTCCTGCGGGGGTGCCCATGGCCCGAGACATGGTATGGTTGGATGTGACGCCTCACTTTTTTTGGTTCACTTGCCGCCACTGCATCCTTCTCCTCCTGCCGTCCTGCTGAGGAGTTCCTCGACCAGTTTGCCCGCCTGTCAGTCTGCGCCTCGGGGTTGTGAGTTACACTGGGGTGGGTTTGGGGGGGGGGGGGGGGCGACCAGCCCCTTTCGCAGCGGGAACCAGCACCACGGCCACGGATCATATTTATACATTTTGACAATGGATGAAAGAAGACAAGTCTTGCGGTGGTGTTTTTTTTGTCGTCCCAGCATGGAATGTACTTGAGATGAACAAGTTTGAATGTGTTGAAATGTCGCTGCTTGCTGCTTTAGAAATGTGTTTTAGTATCCCCATTTTTTTGCCAGTGTATGCCTATGAACTGTCAAAAAAAAGTTTCATCCAGTTAAGTTAGTTTTTTTCCTGTTTTTTTTTTTGGGGGGGGGGGGGGGGGGGTGTATTGACCATTTTTTCCCATAGGCCGAAAGGGTACATTCCTGGCTCCCAAATACAAGTGTCTATTGTGGTCTTCCTCCCAGTGGTGGGGAGTGAGCCCTGGCTTCCTGTAGATAGCCACCATTCATCACCTGCTTTGAATAGGGGTACAGCGTCTGGGGATACGGCTGCTGGGGGGTTATAGAGCGGGCTGCAGGACAGCGGACAGCTCCGTCTCTGGCAGGCCAGGTAGGGTGCCGTCAAGCTCAATGTGCAGGGGGATTAGCTTCAAAGCAAGGACGGGAACGGGCCCCTGGGGCCCCTGCTGGCTTCTTAGGGCTCCGGCTGGGGGCTGCGCGGCGGGACAGAAGATGGGGGTCACTTGTGTCCTCGCCACGGGGGAGTGGGAACGGTACAGAGGCAGCGGTGGGGCTGTGGGGCTGGAAGCGGCTCTAGCCATGGATCTCACCCCACAGCAGGTGACTGCTGCAGGAACACAGCTCCTCGCTAGACGTGGGCTTGATGGTTCCCCCCCCCCCCCCCCCCCCCCACTGGAAAAAAATGGAGGATTAACATTTAATTGATAGGGGGGCTTGTTATTCTGCACTGTATTATGTTCAGCTAGCTATCAGCCGCTGTGCTGTTAGCGTAGCGTTCCGTTGATGCTCAGTTCCTCGCTGTTCAGCCAACTCGAAACCTCCTTCATTAGCAGCGGGAAAAGCCCGAGCGGTGGTGGTAATTGGTGAAAAACACAGTGCTCGAAGACCTGAGTCCCATGAAATCAGAAAATCCAATATTGACTTATTTGCAATCAATTTCCAAATTAATCCGCGGATTTCAATGTTACGCATCCATCGTTTGGGGATAGGATGGGACTGCGGTTCAAAGGCGGAGTGATCAAGCTTCTTTATATCGTGCTTCATTTGAATTTTTCCCTTTTCTGCGTGTCCAAAGTTTCTGCCATCTTCTCCCTGTGTTGTGATTCAGTGTATTAGTGACGATCATAGGAATCGCCCTAAGCCGATTTTCCCATGCTGTCAAGCGCCTAGCATGGGGGCATCGGCTAGCTGGATGTGGCAGATGGCTAACCCCATCATAGCTTTCACAGTACAAATGAGCTGGTCTTTCATATGCCAATCTCGGGGAACGATGAGGGGAACACATTTTTATAAAGAACATTAAGTAATCAAGTTAACAATTGCATTTTCAGCCCTCCCACCAATGTGAAGAAACGCAAACTTCAATAAAATAAAGTGAATTCTTTGTCGGCAATCTAAAAGAAAAATTGGTGGGGTGGACGGGTGGATGACGGCATTTTACAATTCTTTTTTTTTTTCACACTTGGTATGGATAGATGAGTGGACGGACACGTTGTCGTGACGACGGGGCTGTTCCTCGCTGCGTTGCGTTTGGCTGACGGAGTCTCACCCATCGCCCCGGCTTTTGTCCAATCAGATGGCGGAGCAGCGCGTGCAGCGGGAGCAGGAGAGGACGCGGCTGCAGCAGCAGCACAGCGCCGAGCGGGACAGCCTCGCCCGCGAGCGCCAGCGGGAGGTGGGCAGTCTGGAGAGACAGGCCCGGGCCACCCTGCAGCAGCACCAGCAGCACACCCAGGAGTGGAGGAAGCGCGATGCCCAGGTAGGGGGTCCACCACTGATCCACAAGCACTGGTATACACACACACACACACACACACGCACACATGCACACACATAAACACTCACCCACACACATTCACACACGCTCATACTCAGACACTCTCCAACGGACAGCAGCAGGTTTTTTTTTGGTTTTATTTGTTTTGGTTTGCTTTCCTGGGGTGGTCAAAGGCTCGGATGAGATGGGATGGGGTGGTTTGTTTTCCACCTGCAGGTAGGCAGATATATCTAATGGGTTGCTTTTGTATTTCCTGTAAACGTCAGTGTTTTAGTTGGGGGAGGTTTTCGTCAATATTGTTTCTATTCAATCAAATCATTTTTTTATAGTCGTGTAAAGGTATTTCTCCATGGTGAGTCGCTAAACACAAAGTAAACAGCAATTACAGAATTCAAAGGGGGTAATAGAAACCCACGCTGCGCTGACTTCCAGTGTAATTCCGCAAAACAAATTTTCATCGCGGCGGGATTTCGCGGGCAGAAGTGAAAGGACTTGAAATGCAGAAACCGCAGGTAGCTCGGATGGAGGAGGAGGAGGAGATCTTTCCCTTCTGTTGAGCCTTCAGTCTTTTATTCCAGAAACCACGGGATGCATTTCCCCCTATTCTTTTCACCCCTGTACGGCTGGGGGCTCCGTATCAGCTACAGACCGGCGTCTAGCGCCCCTCCATCCCCGCTGACGAGCCACCGTGTGCCTGGCATTCTCCTCACCACAGGTAGCCGACTCCCGTCCTGGAAAAGCGCCGCTTATTCAACGCCACTACAACCTGCACAGAAGTGACGAGCATTTCGGGAATATATTGATGTGCGTCCGGTAAATCGTACCATCATTTTGTTCCCGTTTTTTTTCTTACGAACTACAGCCATGGCAAGGAGTTGTTCCTCGCATAACCTCCCCCTTTACCGCCCCCCTGCTTGCTTCTTCGCTCCTCTCCAGCGTTGGGCTGGCGTGGAGCTCTGTGGGGAACCGTTGGACTGACTAGCCCCCCAACTGGGGATGTATTTGACTCTTCAAGCCTCCTGATGAAATTGACATTGTCACTGTGGAGAGAATTTATTTATTTTTGGGGGGGCTTCATGCACAGACAGGCGTCCAGACCGCAAATGAATGGCGGAAGATTTTATAACCTACAGATGTTATACTATTTGAAAGAATCTCTTTGTGGTACCGATAGTGCTTAATACATTTAATTTCTAGGCCATCAATTATTGTCGTTTTTAACTTGGATTTTTTTTAATGTAAAGCACTTGGCACTAAAATAATAAAGTAAAGTGCTTTATTTAAAATTTCTTGTCCTTGCTTGAGCTGAGACTACTGCAGGACATTCTGCCCTTGTAATCCTACCATTACAAGATGACGATAAACCAATAAAGAATGGCCACCATTTTTTTTGTTAAAATGCCAGAATGCCATCAACTGTCTTACGTCTCTCCTGGAGACATGCTGATATATAAGAGAGCCTCCAAACTGCTTGTCTGCCATGTCTTGGTGTTGATGTGGTTTGTGGTTTGGTAGTTTTGAGACACCACACAGTGACTTTTTTATTCTTTTTTTTTTTTTTTTTACAAATTCTGAAACCTGGCTAAGAAAAAAAAATGTTTTTTTTAAATTTTGTGTTTATTTTTTGTTGAAATGTCTATCAGGGTGATTGTCAGTGGCACCAGTCGTGGGTCGTGGTCTGGTATTTCGGTGAGACCGTGGCGTTCAGCACCTGATGGCCCGTTGGCTGATGACATCCAGTGTTACTCACGTCAAAGTGACACCTCGCCTGACAAACGCCAGATCTCAGGAGGTGATGCCGGGGAAAACTAACTTCCCCGCCATTTATCTGATATTCCCAGTTCCTGTTTGCCCACGTGGCGTTCCGAGTTAGGATCACAACCGCCTGCCTGATGTCAAATATTAAACAGGAAGACTCCCACGATTTCCATTCAGGTCTCGGGAACGAGAGCGAGCGCGAGAGAGGGGACTCAATTCTGAGGTCTGAAACTTCGGAGGGAAAGTGTTGCGTGTCGGTTTGAATTGCTAATGCGGCGGCTGTGCTGTGCGTCGCGGCGTTAAGCTGGCACACCAGCTTGTGCGACGCCACCTTATTATTTAACAGTTTCACATTACCAAAATGTGTTATTCCCCCCTGAGAACTGTCTGCCATGTGGATGCCAAGAAATTGTTCATGAATCTTTACCATGAAAGCAGAAACACATTTTTACAACTGAGCAGGGAAAGTTTACCAATGGCAAAAAAATGTAAAATAGAAGCTAGCTATATTTACTTATGTACAGTGCTATGTTGAAACATACAGAACGTATTACTTATTACTTATATTGCTCCTTTAGTTGTTGTTGACACTGTTTTTGTCACATCTTGGAGCAGTGTCAGACTCTCTCTCTCTCTCTCTCTCTCTCTCTCTCTCTCCAATGCCTGCCTCCCTCCTTCAATCTTCCTGGAAACCTTGAAAGAAAAGTAGTTTGTCGTTTTCTATGAAAGCTTTTGGCTTGAGCAGATATCAGTCACACTCTTTAGGATGAGTAACACACACTCACACACACTCTTTGATGTGGTAGGAGTGGTGATAAATAGCATTCCTCACACACACACACACACACGCACGCATGCACGCGCGCGCGCGCGCACGCGCGCGCATGGACCAATGAGTCGTGGCTTTGACTGGAAGTGAAGCCAAAAATGGTTCTCTTAGGTCCCATTATGTTCTGTTATTGTTCAGGAGGTCAGGAGATCCATCTGTTCTGAGCACACATGGCTCCTTGTCTTCTCGAGACGCATCGTCGTTGCTGTACTGCGTGGATATACATTAGCTTGACTGTGCTGGACGTGTGGTGCATGTTTCCGACGTACCCCCGAGGATCACCGTCAGGCTTAGCGTAAGGGCGGTGCGGTTCTTGGAATCTCACCAACGCCGGGAATTGACCTGAACATTTCCAGCCCCCAGGGACACACACTAGTCATGTTCCTTTCCAAACACCAATTTAATCTCTTCTTTTTTTTGTATTAATTCATGTATTTATTGAACGAGAGTAGATGGAGGCGTTCACTTGGCAGTATGTATACTCGGCAGATGAAATAACAACCAAAGGCCTTGCTGATGCTAAAATACTATTATTAATCACTATTTTTTCATGTGTTATGTACTGCTTTCAATGTCCCAATGGATTGACATCAACAATACATTAGAACAGGACAGTACTCATGCAGTGTACTTGCAAACGCGGTTCCGCTTAGGAGATCAAATTCAATTCTCTAGTTATAAATCATCCATGTTTCCAATTGTTTCCAATCCTTTGCACCAATTACGCAAACTGCAATCGATTAGCGCTGGGTAGGTCCTTCTAGAGTGACATTTGTAGAGAGAAGTTTTATGGGGCCAGATGACACACGCGAGCAAGGTTTTAATTAGCCCGGCAAGGCTTTCAATAGCACCGTGATTTATCACAGTTTCACTTCAAACAATTGTATCGGCATGCTCAATTAGTTTTGACTTTAGTTCTTTGGGCACAGTCAAAATGTACTATTGTTCTATCGTCTAATCATCACTTACGTTGTTCTACTTAACGCTGTCTCATTTTACATTGTTGGTGTTGATTGTTTTTCAAACATACATCTCATCTGGACTTCAAACAGCATGGACAAGAGACTGAGCGAGAGAGTGAGTGAGGAAGAGGGTGGGGGCGCTTTTCTTCTCGGGCCGTGATGGACTAAATAATGATGCTGTCAAGCTTTCAAAGAGCCCCATTCCTCAGAAAGTGATTAAGACCAGTCAAATGAAGAGGGCGTTGACAGAAGGAGTCAAAGACAAGACAGACACGAGAGTGATGAGGAGAACAAGGTGGGACAGCGCGGCCCAAGGAGGTTTTCCGTGTTCCTGCAGAGGCGCGTCGTCTAGCCAAGTAATCGGCCTCTGAGGATCTGTCACGTCACGTCACGTCACAGCATCCTACTTTGTGTGTGCGTGTGTGTGTGGTGATGATGATGATTTGCACAATTTGATCACGTCTCCCGGTGGTGCTCCTCACGATGATTTTAAAGCAGATTGTGTTGACTTATCTGGAGAGGCGGAGTGAAGGAACATAGGCTGACACATCGGAGGGATCAGCTGCTTTGTGCTGTCGTGTGAATTATCTTTATAATATATATTCATATTTTTTTGGGTGTGTGTGATTGGATGCGTGCACATCACATGCCAGATGTATTTTTAATGAGCTCAATACAAGATCGGACATTTTTCAGTACAGCAGTCATTTTGTTTGGCATTAACCCATCACACTACTAGTTTGACATGTTCTACGGATTGTAGGCTCATTTTGACAGGAAAGTGTCTATTCTGTACTTGTGCATCCCACAATGTACTTTCATTGTTATACAGCAAACATCCATTTTTCATTAACATATTTGAATTGATTGATAATCTCAAATAATACATTATCATGCCTTATGCATGGTGATTAACATGCGATACAATTACCGAAGACTGATTGACTGAGTGAAATTGCGTGACATGCAGATCATTGGCCTATGTTGGATAACCTCCAGGAACAATGTCCAGATGATTACACTGTCAATAAAAACACAATTGGAAAGTGCCATACCATACAAAAGAAGATATTGGAAATTTCAAATACTAAATACTAAAAAAAGTGTTTCTTGTTAGATGTCATAACTCCGATTTCCAAATGTCATAACTATGATGTCTAACCTATTGGTTAACCTACCTCATTGATTTCCTTTCATTGAGCTAATATTTACCACTACAACACATAATGGCATTGATGTTCACGTACAAATCATTTATACTGAATGTTTACTTTTCCACCAAATATCACAGTACAGCCGAATTTGCATCTTTAGTGGGAATCGGGACCCTATCATATAACCTTCGGTTATATGATAAACAAACAAACAAAAATAATCAAACAAGAAATATATTCAAACTGGCATATAAAACAGTTATTGTTTTGTCATGTCAATATTGGGATTACCCTGTGGTAAACAGTGGAATATGCATACGATGAGAAACAGTAGGGCGACCTGTCCGTCCCTTTTCCGTATAATTAAAACGCACACATTCTGTACTCAGGTCCAGGTATAGCTATTATCTTCCATACTCTGTTCTCTCTGTCATCTCCATGTAGCAGATGCCGCTTTATTGCCGCTTTATTGGTGTTTTCTTCATTCACCGTCACTCTTTATCAAATGCTGTTTGCGTTACAAAAGCCCTGTCGCCGACCACGGGCCACAGTTACGGCAGCCGCTCCAATTTCTCCCTCCCATCCAAAAAGAGCGCGATGCCCAGAGGTTTTTTCAGCAGCGTCACAGCCAATGCATGTTTTTGTGCTTCAGGATTACACTTCCGTCTTATTTATTTATTTATTTATTTTAATTATTATTTTTTTAGGTTGATCCAAAATCATCCACACTCGTCAAAGAGAGAATTATAGATTAAAGCCTCTCTTGGCCTCAGATCTCCGACGTCATCTGCCTTTGATGGCTCCAGTCGTCCAGCGATGCAGCAAATGTGTCGAGAGAGAGAGAGAGAGAGAGAGAGAGAGATGTTTGTTTGTGTGTGTGTGTGTGTTTGCCACGGCATCTGGGTGTTTTTTGTGACACTCCTTTGAAGTCTGTGTGAGTTCCTCCCCCAGTGCTGGGCACAAAAAAATAAAAAATAAATGTCTTTCAAAGACATTTTCCGTCCGATTGCCTTAACACGTGCTGTCCTCGGATGCCCAGGGAAGTAGTGGGGCGGGGGCCGGGAGTGGCAGTGGGGTGGTAGTGGGGACTGGAGTGGAAGTGGAGCATGCAGACAGTGCCAATCCCAAGTGAAAAAGAGGAATGAATGAAAAGCAGTTCAGTGATGTCAGGTGAATGCTTCGCTTTTTTGTAGTGGTTGTTGTCTTGGCTGGAAGATTTGGATTTTGAATCTTTTTGCAGTAGTTGAGTCATGTCGTGGTTGAACTACGACTAGGTTTGGTATTGATTATTATTTCATTATTATTGACATGGAGGGTATGCTGTTTTCAATAGAGGCAATGATTATCGAGAAAAGAGGGCTGGGGATTGTTCAGATTCTGTGTAATTGTCTCATTGAGCTGTCTTGTTACATTGGTCAGCAGAATCTATTGCAATCATTTAACACTAGTGTTTCAGAAACAAGGGGAGAACAGCTCTCGCACTCTGATGGACACACAGGCATATGCACACACACACACAAGATTTTAAGTTTACATTTACAAGATCTCTTTCCCTCCACCCCTCTCTCTCTCTCTCTCTCTCTCTCTCTCTCTCTCTCTCTCTCTCTCTCTATTGCTATCTCTCTCTCTCTCTCTCTCTCTCTCTCTCTCTCTCTCTGTCTCCACCCCCCCCCCCTCTCTCTCCGTCCCCCCCTCCTCGGATCCTGACTCACTGACATTTGATTAGGGCTAATTTCTCTCATTAAACCAGACCCGGCTGAACATACACACACACACACACCCTGGCTTTGATGTGGGCCCTTCTGACCACAATGCCGCAGCCTATATGACTCACTTCCCCTAGAGGCCCCGGTGATGAGCATGCTAGCCTAGCATTTTAGCTCTGATCCTACGTAAGCATGAGGGTTGTTGAGATGTGGCTAAGGCTGACAACCCTGGACTGGTCTGGACTCATCGCGCCCCCCCCCCCCCCCCCCCCCAAGTGTGTGAGTGTGAAATGGGTGGGTGACCGTGACCGTGGCTGAAATGTGTGTGGTGTTGTTTTCCCCCCTTGTATCTCATGATGTCATTGGGCACATGCTTATGTCCATGCAGATGTATTTGAGGCTTATGCTCATGCTCTTCATACAGGACACACACTGCCCACGTAATACTTACAAGTTCATTAATCAAACTCATTAAAATAACATAAGACAACAATAGAAAGTTATGTAAGAACTTTTAAATGGTGTTGCTGTAAAAATGTTTGTGGTAAAAGTTTTCACTTGTTTCTCACCCTTTCTCTCACCCTTAATGCCTCTCTATCCTTCTCTCTAATCTGTCTTTCTTTCTCTTTTCACTGGATCCCTTTCTCTCACTCTCTATCCTCTAATCTTTCTCCCTCTCTCACTCTCTTCCTCTCTCTCCCCCCCCTCTCTCTCCGTTCATTTTTCTCCCCCCCCCCCCCCCCCCCCCCTCCCCCCTCTCTCTCCCCCCTCCCTCCCTCCCTCCCTCTCCTCCTCCTCCCAGACCATCTCAGAGCTGGAGGAGCAGGTGTGCGGTCTGCGCGAGGAGGTGCTGGCGGCCCACACCCAAAGGAAGCAGCAGCTGGCGGAGGTGGCGTCGCTGCGGGAGGAGGAGCGCCGCCACGATGTCCAGGAGCACGAGGCCTCGCTGGCCCACCTCCGTGCAGAAACCGAGCGTCTCCGCGGTAACGCCCAGAAGACCCACCACCAGGAGATGGACGCCGTCAGGGAGAAGGTGGGTCAAGCGGTCAGCACATGATCAATGTCCAGCAAAGTGCTGGATGCTAGTTTGGCTGTTCGAAATATGGCCAGCCAACAGGCGGGAGTTCAACGCTTTTAATGAAACATGAGACATGGATTTGGTTTTAGAGCGTCAAACAAAGCTGTAATCTGATTGGACGTGCTTCAAGAGGTCGGCGCCAAGCTTGTGAAAGTTAAAAATGTTTGAACTTTGAGCACAGCGCCAAGGTGAAGAATCCGCTACGCCCAGGGTAGCGTAAATGCTAGGTTGGGCTTCAATGCTCAACTCCATAGGAATACATTGGCAACACTGGCAACGCCAACAGCTCATCATGTGTTTACCCCCCTTAAAGTCAACATGCTTTATTCTACATAGACCTTAAAGTCAACATGCTTTATTCTACATAGACCTTAAAGTCAACATGCTTTATTCTACATAGACCTTAAAGTCAACATGCTTTATTCTACATAGACCTTAAAGTCAACATGCTTTATTCTACATAGACCTTAAAGTCAACATGCTTTATTCTACATAGACCTTAAAGTCAACATGCTATGTTCTACATAGACCTTAAAGTCAACATGCTATATTCTACATAGACCTTAAAGTCAACATGCTATATTCTACATAGACCTTAAAGTCAACATGCTATATTCTACATAGACCTTAAAGTCAACATGCTATATTCTACATAGACCTTAAAGTCAACATGCTATATTTTACATAGACCTTAAAGTCAACATGCTATATTCTACATAGACCTTAAAGTCAACATGCTTTATTCTACATAGACCTTAAAGTCAACATGCTATATTCTACATAGACCTTAAAGTCAACATGCTATATTCTACATAGACCTTAAAGTCAACATGCTATATTCTTCATAGACCACACACACACACACACACACACACACAACTTCCTGTAAATATCTATGACCCAGTGAAAGTATGTGCATCGTGCCACACTTAGTAGTTCGCTAATGGCTACGTATCATTAGGCAGTCTGTTTGTATGTACAGGAACTTTACAAGACTTTTCAAACCTTTTCAATTAATATTTTAATCAAAAATGCACCATCAAAAAAGTTACGCTAGCAATCTCCCGCTGCATATCAGGCGACCTCAAGTGCTCCAAGATTGGGAAACACTGGCTTTGATGTATCTTTACACATTTAAACTCATTAAGGAGTGTGCATGCGCGTGTGTGTGTGTGCGTGTGCATGAGAGTCAGTGTATGGCTGGTTGTGTGTTTGTGTGTGTGAAAGAGAGTATGTGTGCACATGGCTGTGTGTGTGAGTGTGTGTGTGTGTGTGTGTGTGTGTGTGTGTGTGTGTGGTCATGGTGGGGGAGACGGTTATTGTAAGGGATGGCGGTTTTCCTTGGGTTGGCTGCTGAGGAGAACGTTTGTGGTTTGGCTGTGTAGCCAAAGTCCTTAATCTGTGAATCCATCCTAACAGTGGACTCCAGGAAGCGACCCAATGTGTCGAAACCCACAGCGACATTCCATTAACCCAAACCCAGAACATTCAACACTTCTCTCCTTCGGTGGGACCCAATCAAATCAAATGTGTTTTTCAAAGGCATACAGCTAAACACACAATCAGCACAATCGGAGGGGAAAGAAGATCGAAGAGAAGTGAATGAAATAGCAGGTTATATTTCTGAATGTTAAGAGATTTATCGAGGCAGTGAGGCGATGCTAGTTATAATGAGACCTATAGGCAGACTGTAGACCACTCGACCCTTTCTCTGAACCTTGGTGGAAACCGAATCACTTTGTTTCACGTTTTTTGCGTTGCTGTTGGAGGAAATTCTTCAGTGCGCGTACAGCGGCCGTCTTATCTATCCGTGCCTTTTTGAAAAGATTTGTCCCCACCATTAGGATTTAATCTTTGTCAATTTAATAGTTTTGTTTTAGTAGCTGCAGCAGCAGCAGAAATGTGTTATCTCTCCACCCTGATTGTAACTACACCTACTTATTAAACACTTATAATAAGTGTTTAATGTTTAATAAGGAGGTGTATTATGTTAAACGTATGTTGATTGGGCCTAAGTAAAGCCAGTTTCAATATTTTCCCAGTAAATCTCCCTTATATTTAACCTTTCTTATAAAAGGTTTATAGGAACATAAACCATTTAATAACTACCTAATTGTAGTCACTTACTTAATTAAGGAACTAGTTAAGCCAATCCTTCTTGCACTGATATTTTAAGGGAAGTAGTTGCCAAGTGGTGATTTAAGCATTCACCGTGTGTACCCTTAGTCTAAATGTAAGGGGTATGTGGACAGTGGTGGGACTGCTCACCACTGCCCCAATGTTGACAGCTATATATCTCTACAAGCGTCTCCTCGACCTTGACCATTGTGAATGCGAATCAAATGTACATACATGTTCAGGAATGAGGCTACACAGCTACGACAAAGACATCCTGTAAAAGTAGACATTTTGTCACCAATAATGTACCATGGTGTCTTTTCCCTTTCTTTATCCTTTGTTCTCTTTTGCACTTTGTCATATTCAATCCCTCGCTCGCCCCCACCTCCACAGAGCAACCGGACCAAGTCTTAGGGAAATCACCCATAATCCCGTGCAGGTCCAGCAGGAAGCAGACTGAAGGCGGTGTTGATCAGAACCTAATCCCCCAGCAGGGCCCATCAAAGAGAGTCCATTTCATTAGAACCCACCCTGGGCCAGCTGCACGGCATTAGCCTCGGAATGCGGGGACCGCCGAAGCGACCGGGCGGCCATTTTGTCTCCATATGGTACACAGAACCAGAGGTAGTCGTGAGAGGGAGAAGGAGATAGAAGAAGAACTGTTATTAGTCAGGGAGGCTGTCAGTGTGGTATTTTAAAGTCAGACTTGATTCACTTTGCTTGTTTTGCGTACAGAGTGTTGAATGTGTTGAACCCTGATGACAACAAATCTAAAAGGGATTGAAAGCGGCGCGGGAGCAGGGGGGGTTACTATTGAACTTTGTTATCGCAATGAGCAGCATGCGCCTTTTACCATTTCTCAGAGAGAAGAATGATTTCTCAGTTCAGTTTCTCTTTTGGCCTTTTTTTTTTCATGTGTGCGTCTAAAAAAAAAATCTTTATTTTCACACAGGCACACACCCACACAAACACTTTCTCACACACATACACACTTTTCTAATCTCTCTCCAAGTTGGACTCGGATGGGCAGAGGAGGAGGAGGGGGGGGGGGGGGGGGGGGCAGTTTGGCTATTTCGTTGGGGCCCCGGCTATTTCATGTGGGCCTTCAGATCCATATTGACTCATTCTGCCTGTTTTGTACGCCGAAAAATCTTTCTGGTACTTCTGATGCAGAGAGAGAAACGCTGTCCTCTGCAGTCTGCCAGGACTGACTGGTGCTTTTTTTTTCTTTTTCTCCTGCTTTTTAAACACATCTCCTAGATCCTGTAGAGAAAAAACAGGCCTGAGAAATCCATTAAATCCATGAATGGGTTCTCATCAAAGACGCATGCGTTTAAAGGAGAGGAGGAGAGAGGGGAGAGAGGGGAGAGGGGTGTGGAGGGGAGTGGAGAGAAAGACTGAGTGACTATTGCAATGAAATAGAATATCAAAAAAAGATAACATCAGGCCGTTAAGATTGTTCCATGCTGTCAGAAGTTGGGTGTGGAGGGAGGGAGGGAGGGAGGGAGGGAGGGAGGGAGGGAGGGAGGGAGGGAGGGAGGGGAAGAGAGAGAGAGAGAGAGAGAGAGAGAGACGTTTGGGTGTGTGGGAGTTGTAGTTTGTTTTTATTGAAGTTTATCTCGTATGCATGTGTGTATCCGCGTGGATATAACGTGTTGGTTGGTGTGTGTATGTGTGTCTGTATACTTAGAACTGTGTGTGTGTGTGTGTGTGTGTGTGTGTGTGTGTGTCCACGTGCATGAGTCTGTGCTCATGGGCAACACAGCCCTTCGTCCTGCCAATCTCCTCTGCACACCCTCCCTGTGTTTTGCTCCTCCATCTCTCCCTCCACCCAGACTTCAAGAACGTAAGAAGTCTCTAGAAAGAACTGACTCCATACTGTACACCCATACACCAGAGCCGTGCTTCAAGGCAGGCAGTCTGGGAACACACATATACAGTATATATATATATATATATATATATATATATATATATATATACACACACACTGTAGAGAGAGAGACTAACTGAGTGATAGAGACTGAGAGAGAGATACTGACAGAAAGAGAGAGAGAGAGAGAGAGAGAGAGAGAGAGAGGGAGAGAGAAAATACCTGTAGGCATTCATATGCAAGATGCCTAACCCCCTACCTGCTCCTTAATGACATTTATCTGTATTCCCTCTTAATCCCGTTGGATAAAAACATTCACTAAATTGCAACATAGTGAATTGATAATGCACACATACCCTGTGTGCTCATGTAATGATACACACATGAACACACACTGGCCCTCACTAGTTAAACAGGGTTTCAACTTTACAATGCTCAATTTACAAGCCAAATATGAGTGAAAACTTGAAAGCCTTCTTATCTCTCCTGATATCCATGCTGCTACAGTAAAAAAAAAAAAGGGTTAAAAATTAAACCGCTAAAAAATTAAACCGTTAACAATTAAACAGGGCCTTCACACTGCTACGGCGGCCATGCCTTTGTTTTCCTTCGTTTAATCGAAAAGACTCAAGCCTCCCGAAACTCTCCCTTCAAAGTAAAAGCGCACTTTCAAGGAAAGTAATTAGTTCTTTATAAAGATATACTCTTTAAGTCCCTTAAAGTTCGCCCAGCGGCTCAAATAAAAGCTCTTTCTAGCCTATTGTTCCCCGCGGCCCCCCCAACGCCCTGCTTGTCAACACTAGAGATCAGTGATAGCGTCCTAACGACAATAGATCAGGTGGATCAGGGCTGATAACACACCGTGAATACAGTCTGGGATCCCGGGTTCATATTTGCTCTTGTGTCTGCGGCACGCGGGGGCCCTTTGAACTGCACAGAGATTGGCAGATTAGCCGCAAATGTATGCTGTTGCGTGTCTTGTGTTGACCCCGCTCATTATGCGCGTGTCCGTGTACGTGTGTCCATAGGATTGCGTTTGTTTTGGTGTGCTGCCTGCTAGCCTGACTTGGGATGTGTGTGCTTTCTAGGAAGGACCGTTTGGTATCACTCTCACATGTTTGATTGTTTAAGAGCGTGTGTAAACAGCTGTATGTTAGTGTGTGTGTGTGTGTGTGTGTGTGTGTGTGTGTGTGTGAGTCTGTGTGTGTGTGTGTGTGTGTGTGTATTTGAGTGTGTGTGTGTGTGTGTGTGTGTGTGTGTGTGTGTGTGTGTGAGAGACTGTGTGTGAGTCTGTGTGTGCACGGTTGCAGGAACTGGGGAGTGTGTGTGTGTGTGTGTGTGTGTGTGTGTGTGCGCGTGCATGCATGCAAATGTGCATGTGTGTGTCTGTGTGCTTGCTTGCTAGCTCTTGCCTCAGATCAAAGGGAAGGGGCATTTCATCAGGCACTAACTAGCTGTGACAACATCTCCTGAAGGCAGTCCTCAGCCAATGACGGCGCAGCTCTGTTGCCTGGCAGGAGCCAATCAAGGCTCCCCATGCCAGCCTCAGTGACCCTCCAGTCATGCCCAGTGAGTCCAGACGCAACATGAAAGTCACAGCGCACACACTCAAACACACACACGCACACACACACACACGCACACGCACGTGCACACACGTGCTCAAAACCTGGTTTGGCACCACATTAGAAAGCACATTGGTTTGTTCTACAAAATAGTTTAAAGGTGTCATTTGCTTTGTTTTTCCTTGTATAGTCTTGTTTTTCCAACTAGACAGACCTCTAGAGTAGCCCTCAGACCAACATAGGCAGGGTGATGAGTTGAAATGAGCCTGAAATAACCTCACACACAGACACACACACACACACACACACACACAGAGCTGTCAGTAGATGCATCGAAACAGTTTTGGGAGAATATTTTACTTATCACAGGCTTCGATGTGTCGTTCTTTTGCAGTGACAGTGGCATTGGGTTACGTTCACAGGTGAACAAGTCTTTCCTGTGTGTGTGTGTGTGTGTGTGTGTGAAACTGGATGTGTCAAATTTGTTGACACGAGGGTGTATTTGCTCATTGCACCACCTAGGGGGGAGAGGGAGGGAGGGAGAGAGAGAGAGAGAGAGAGAGAGAGAGAGAGAGAGAGAGAGAGAGAGAGAGAGAGAGAGAGAGAGAGAGGGAGAGAGAGAGGGAGAGAGACGGAGAGCGCGCGCAGATGAAAGAGTTGGAGTGAAGTCTTCTCCAAACCATCCTCCAGAAAGAAAACATCCCACAGCTCCTTAGCACTTCATTTAAAGTCGTAGGGAAGAGAGCAGCACGGGCAACATACGCCTTCTCATTCACATTTAAACACTTTTAAACACAGTGACCGCAGGAACAACAGGCTGGTGTGTGCTTCAAATTACAGTGGAGTTGGTCAAAGTGTGTGTGTGTTTGTGTGTGTACGGACACACACACACAGACTCACACTCACACGTGCGCGAGTGTGTGTGTGGGGACCATAATTAGGGGTTATTTGGGATTCAAGGTCATTCTTTTGTTCAAATGTAGCAGTGCATCCCACCTTGACATTGTACAGATAGATGCTGCAGAGTCTCTGAAACTTGGATGGATTGTGTTTCGTATTCATCAGTATTTTTAAAGGGCCCCTTTTAGGTGTGATGTTGATTAGCCATTACAAGCCATTTCTACATCTAACTTCTAGGGACTTCACAAGTGGGAGTGTCCACCCAGATGTATGATGGATAGATCAGCCTACCAGTTGGTTCAGTCCACTGGGTTGGCTGGTAGGTTGATCTATCCATCAAACTTCTGGGTGAACACTCCCCCTTGTGATGTCACTAGAGGATAGATTTTGACTTTGATTTCGACTGGCTTGTAATGGCTAATCAACATCACACCTGGTGGTAAAAAAGGGGCCCTCTAAGTCACTCTGTCCAAATCATAGGAATCCTGTTTAAAACCTACACAACCCAAACCCAAACCCTCATCCGTCATTTCAGGGAGTGTTGTTGGGATTTAAGATAATACATTGCTACCAATGGAGGAATAATATAATATAATATGAAAATAATATACATAATATAAAATAATGTTTAAAAAAATAATTATTTTATTATATGATATTTTATTGAGTATTCGATTAATTGAGGGAAATATATAATTATTTTTTCACCCAATAACAATGATCAATTCCCGTCAAAAAGGTCTCATATACGACTAGTAAAGGGTTAGCTGCCCCTTTTCCACCACATAGTACAGACTCTACATTACCTGGGGTAATGTAGAGTCTGTACTCTACATTACCCCAGGGACCTGGGGGTCGCTGAAATAGCAGAGTCCTCGATTGGCTCTGAGAGGCTGTTTACAAATGAGCCACGATCTGATTGGACTAAACCCCCAGCAAGCTTGTCTGAGCTGGAGATACTGTTGACTGCACTTGTGTCGTGTCTTTCCTTATCTAAATACCTTAAATTGTGTTTATTTAAAGGTCCTGTAGACAACTTTTTTGCTTTAACGTATCAATATGAAGTAAATGTTGATTGCACGGTATAATGGCTACAGAATAATGACACCATCGGCGTTTATATTGGTTCCCTTAGCTTCCCTATGAGTTTCGCTTTCACTATGCAGCTCTGTCTGCCACCGGTACGATCTCCCGGGAAAAATGAAGGCTCACTTTGTGAGCCGGTAGCTTTGTTTACCCGTTAGCTATCAGTAGCTATCCCCATTAGCGATCCCCAGTAGTGGAAATGGCAATCTGATGACACTACTTTTTGCATTGAGTATACTACATGAATAAACCTCATGTCGCAACTCGCCAGGCGATCCAGTCAGGCTACCAACCCAATTCGCTTTTCTCTACACATACTAAAGAATTTGTATCTGCTTTTATGTCTCCATTATAGACTAAATGAATGAATAAACTCATATTTCCAAAGTGTTATTGTTTCTTTCATTGTGATTTCCAAACTAATGCGCATCTTGTGTTGTTTGTGGTCGCTAGGCTCTGAGGAAACGGAAAGCGATCCGGTTTGTCTTCACGACAGCGGCGCAAAAATAATACCACTTTGAAACGTTAGGGTGGGAAAAGTTGTCTACAGCCCCTTTAAAATGGCATAGAAATGGAAAATTATTGTTCAAACAAATCTATGTTCAACAACAAAAAATTAGTCTACAATGATGTGACTACTCTGTGAAACCCCTTCAGCCGACGTTGATCCTGCACATTTTAATTATGCGACAGCAATGACGTATGTAACGGCAACCCGAGTAGTGCGCAAAGTGTTTTTTTATTTTGCAGATGAGCAAAACAATATAGTTCTCTACAGAGAACTCCCTAGATAGTGAGTAGGGAGTAGTGAATGATTTCTGACACAGCCGTAATGTTGGCCGTGTCTCGCATGCAACCAGCTCGTTCAACTAGTTAAAGCAGTGTTTTTTTTCACAGCCTTATGATAGTTTATTTGTAATAAGTTAGAATTGTCGTCTACGGAGGAAGCTACTCATTATCGCCCCCCCCCCCCCCCCCTCCCTACAGGTTGAAATAACCGGCCACACATGCACATGTGCACACACACACATACACACACACACACACACACATATTGATGGAGCAAGCTGCTATTTGTAATTTCCCTTTCTGTGATGCAGCTGAATAACCCACTTTCCTCCTCCCCACCACGCACGCACACACACACACACAAACACACACACACACCTCTTCAAGGTCATCAAATGAAACGACTTGCAGGTGGTCCGGCCCTTCATAAGACATCAATAGCGAAGCAGCTGATGAACTGGGTCAACGGCAACCCAGATGCTCTCATAGGCAGGGCCCCCTCCCCTCCTCGCCCCTCCCCTCCGCCATGGCTTCTGATCCTTTACAAACGCACCTTTTCAATGGTTTTTCAAGTGCACCCCCCCCGCCCCCAACCCATGATTATGTTAAAGGAGTCCATGATTCTCTGCTCATTACTTATTCACAGGTTTTTTTCAGTGGTCTTTTTCTGTAGTTTTGTTTATAGATCCTGGGTCTATAAAGGGACGTTCTAGGAGGACGTTGAACTCACTCTGCCTGTTGGTAGTGGTTGTTGTTGGTGTTCTGGTCCTGAGCACACGCCTTGAGTCTTATCGCTAGTGCAGGTCTTGCTCGCCCTGGTTTTGCAACCGGTGTGTGTGTGTGTGTGTGTGTGTGTGTGTGTGTGTGTGTGTGTGTGTGTGTGTGTGTGTGTGTGTGTGTGTGTGTGTGTGTGTGTGTGTGTGTGTGTGTGTGTGTGTGTGTGTGTGTGAATGTGTGTTTACCCGTCTGCATATTTGATGCATGCAAATGTGTGTGTGTGTGTGTGTGGGTGGGTGTGTGTGTGAATGCACGTGATGCGCTTGTGATTCCTGCTTATGTGTTGCGTGTGTTGCGTGTGTTGTGTTCGCCTGCAGCGAGCAGCAGAGAGGAAGAGAACCACGACTGACTGACTATGATGGTAAACTGCTCAAATTAAAAATAAAGCAGCTTCCTAGCATCACTGCACTGACACACACACACACACACACACAATCGTGGTTAAGACAGGATTGATGATTACAGACAAATGTGCAGATAATGCCTCAAAGCTCCGCCTTCCTGGCAAGTTGATGGTAAATTGCTACAAGAAACGTGCGCTTGCAAGGCGTGCTGGCAAACGTTTTGAACGCTACCCTCCTCCCCACTGACAAACACACATTTATTCCATCCTATTTTCTTTATCTTTGTTTTTCCAACCGTTTCCCCCACCCCACCCCCCAAGTCAGATGTGTTAAACAGCGGGCATGTTTATTTTGGGCTGGGGAAAATATTGATATTCATAAGTGTGTGCGAGACGCAATGCAGCCCCTTTTTTGGAAAGCCCCCCCCCCCGCTCTCCTGTTTGTTACCACTTCATCCCGTCTTTCATTTCTCCGCAATAGCTGTGTGTGGAGTCACATGGTCGTGGTCCTACAATGTTCCACCATGGTTTATTTTTAATTTTTTTACATTTTGTCACTTCATCATGACTCTGGAGTACAAAGAAAAAAACAGGGATGAGGGGAAGAAAAATGTTGTTTGATTGGAAACATATAGGGTGGGTTTTTTTCTTACACAAGCAAACTCTTGATGCTTTCTATACGGTCTCTCTTGCTCACGTAAACATAACCACATTTGCATAAAGTGACAAATGACACACAAATCAAACAAGTCAGGAATACACGCCCAAAACGCTGTACAAATATTAGATGATGTACACAATTGTGTATACACAAGAGTGCATTTAGTGTAAATATTACTTGCACGTATTTGAAAAATCCACAAACGTAAATTAAGTTTTGTGACATGAAAGAAAAAATAATACTACACAAAACTACACATGACTTGCATGCATCCACAAATGCGTGAGAGTCACGGATCTGCTTTCATACATTCGTCGGTGAAATCCTGTGGATATAAACTGATGTTAATGTCCATAATGCTACATTGATGGATTTTTGAAATATGTGCAAGCAATGAAATGTAGGAGAAGCATCTCGAGAAGCATCTCGCTGTGAGTCGCTGTGAGTGAGACATTGTGTGTGTGGAGTGAACTCCACACACACAATGTCTCACTCACAGCGACTCACAGCGAGATGCTTCTCCTACATTTCTGACGTATCTCTCCAGCGGCGATAGCCTTTTGTCTACAACACGAGGACAGGAGGTGTCATGGGTGGACAACATGACATCTGCTTTGGGGATGTTTATGATACGTTACTTCACAGCGTACACTGCGACCATTTTTGCAACCTTTTTTTTTTGGGGGGGGGGGGTCTCTTTACATAAGAATGACACATTTCTGTGTCAAACTATACTATATCAAATATAATCATTTGGTCATATACATCGGGGCAACTGTAAAAAAAATCTTCCTGCGACACTGCATATGACCGCGGCGCTGCCCAGTGATGAAAGGTGACTGTCTGTGGTATTAATGCGTCCCTGTTGGCAACCTTGTTAAGCAAGTGCTGAAATCATATCGTCGCGTTGCAGTCGGACAATGCAAGCAGGCATCTTGGTAAGGCCTCGAATCGATGGATTCCGAAAAAAGTTAGTTTCCATTCTGACGTAAGATACACATCCGGTACACATCAAAGACGTACGCACCAGACGCACACTTTGAGCAAATTCTGCCGAGCCGAGCAAACACACTCCATGCTATGTGGGGTTTGGCCTTTTCATTTCCTCTTTGTCCTGTGTGTGTGTATGTGTGCATGTGTGTGTGCGTGCGCGCGCAAGAGATGGACACTTTGTGCATTGCCATGACTGCTTCTCTGTATGTGTGTGTGTGTGTGTGTGTGTGTGTGTGCATGTGTGTATCTGTAAGTGTGTGCGTGTGTGTCTCTGGCTTACCTCCAACTGTGGATTGTTAATTAATTTCAATAAGTGATGCATGCCTTGCCTTCAGATCCACTTCCACTTTCTTTAAACACACACACAATACACACACACACACACACGAGACTAAGCGTGCGCACATACATACACACACACGCGCACAGACACTTCAAAGCAGTCACACTCCATACCGCTAGGATTAGGAGGCGATTGAAGAGCTTGATAGAGCCTCAAAGTGCCTTCAGCACCAAAATGCCTTTGGCAGAGCACAGGTAGTCTGTTTGAAAGCACTTTCACACACTCACACACACACACACACACACACACCCCTGCACTTAACGTACACATGCACAGTATGGCTGCTTTAAATGGCGTTCTGATGGCTGTTTTTTTTCTTCGTTCTGTGCTGCTTATAACACATTTTATTTCTTCTGCTTCATGTTTGTATCCGCTCTTTGTTCGACTGCTTTTTTTTGTTTTAATGTGTTTGATGGAGTTGTTTCTCATATCCTGTTGTTTTAAGCTCCTTGTGTGTGTGTGTGTGTGTGTGTGTGTCAGTCTGTTCATGTGTGTGTGTGTGTGTGTGTGTGTGTGTGTATAGTGAACCCATTCCATCCATGAGAACCTCTCAGCCTGTTTGTTTGTTTGTTTGTCAATATGGCTGTACACCCCGCCCCCTCCCACCTCCCACCCACCTCACACACACCTCACACTGCAACAGCGGTCACACTCACACACCTCACTAATTGGCCAGCGAG
Organism: Merluccius polli; assembly: GCA_030340625.1. Lineage (NCBI taxonomy): Eukaryota > Metazoa > Chordata > Actinopteri > Gadiformes > Merlucciidae > Merluccius > Merluccius polli. Next base: position 81,329 of record JAOPHQ010002344.1, read on the forward strand.
GAGCCAACACCCTGTCCTAACAGCAAGCAAGCTTCCGACCGCTGCGTAACATCGGACGCTCTCTGTCCACGCGTTCTGCACTTCCTCTCATTTTACTCAGTGAAATGAGAGAAAGTGCACAAATGTGTCCTACGCCTTCAACGCGAGCGGCAGACAGTAAATAGAAACAGGGCGTCCGACAAACGTTGGGCTCAAAGCGGCGCCCCGCGTCCCTCGCGGCCAGTTAGGATGTTCCAATAGGGAACGAAGCAGTCCAACTGATTTTGTCGCGCCGTTCAGTTAGGACACGGCGTAACACGGGGAGTAATGTTTTCTCACTTCCCCTCCTCATTAAGGCCTGGTGTTTGTTGCGACCGTTTGTTTGTTTGTTTGGTTGTTTTTGGTAATCAATAATGCGGTGCTTACGCGCAGTGGGCGGGTGGTTAAAAGAAAAGATCGGTTGGATCTAGATCAGACTTTTTCTTCGACTCTCACAGAGGTATGAATAGTAATAAACCACAACAACAGATGAATAACGTGATCATTGCGTAGTGCTCTGTAATTGTTTGTTTATTCGCCTGGCCGCTTGACCCTGATGCTTTCTTGTCTTTGAATGTTTTTCGTCACATTTATTTCTTATGTATTTATTTATTCATTTTCTTTCTTTATTTTTTGTTTAGTTCTGTGTGAACCACATGTAACGCACCTTGGGTCCTGATGAAAGGCGCTATAAAAATCGCATTAATCATTATTTGTTGGTTTGTTTGTTTGGGTCATATTATTTTTTTATCAATAATGAAAGACATATTGAGCTGACGTGGAGATTGGCTCTAGATTGACTTCTTCCTATTACTCTCAGGAAGGTATGATTAGTAATAAACCACAGCAACAGCAGCAGATGAATAATCACATGATGAGGTGGTGCTGCTGTGCTGTGCCGTGTCATGCAGGGGCCAAGCGGCTGCACTGGCACACACACACAGCAACACTCTCTCTCTCTCTCTCTGTCTCTCTGTCTCTGTCTCTCTCTCTCTCTCTCTCTCTCTCTCTCTCTCTCTCTCTGTCTCTCTCTCTCTCTCTCTCTCTCTCTCTCTCTCTCTCTCTCTCTCTCTCTCTCTCTCTCTCTCTCTCTCTCTCTCTCTCTCTCTCTCTCTCTCAAGACTCAAAAGGCTTTATTGGCATGGAAAACGTACATTTACATTGCCAAATCACAACAAGTAAAATAAGATACAACATAGGATACAAAATAGTAAATGTATAAAAATAAAAATACGATGTAATGTACTTTTTCTCTCTCTGTCTCTCTCATTGGCTGTTCGCGATCTCCAGGGGACAAATGGTTCCCGTCCCTCCAAAACGGGGTCGTACCCATGGTGGTGATAGCTGTGTGTGTGTTTCTTTGTGTGTGTGTGTGCGTGTGTGTGTGTGTGGTGGTGACAGGTGTGTCCGGACGCCAGTGTTTGTCAGGAAGTGGGACGCAGAGTCCAAACAGAGCTCAGGTGTTGACTGGCTTTGATGGGGGGGTGGGGGGGGGTGTGTGTTATGCGTTCACTTCAAACCGTGTTTGTTAGTGAATTGTCTGTCAGCGGCTGCCAGGCCCAGTACAATAGTCCCACGGCGTGTGTGTGTGTGTGTGCGTGCGTGTGTGTGTGTGCGTGTGTGTGTGTGCGTGTGCGTGCTTCAACAGTAAACAGACTTTTCTTTTATAAACATGTTTTCCTAAAAAGACATCAATGTTGGTCACATATTTTGTTTTGTTTTTGCTTTGCTCTCTATTAGTTTGGTAAGGAAATAATTGACAGGGTTAGGGTTGTGTAGTTGTGAGTAATGGCTGATTTTGGGTGTGAAAGTAGCACCGTTGTTTACAGTTTGCTGAAATTAAATAGTAACCCATAATCCCACACACATTTATGTAACTATGTTTAGTTCAGTAAAGCATTAATGCAACAAGAACAACTTTTTCTCTGGTGAACTTCTCACTTCACACTTCGGTCATCACCGCGGTGGTAATAATGGCCACGGTGTGTGGTGGTGGGGGGGCGGTCACATGAAGTGTACCGTGCCACATAACAACACGGCCCACGGCGGTGGATCGACGTGGTGTAATGAAACCTAATGCCGTACTTAACAGCTCATTATATCTCCCCCAGGCACGGCCCTCCTTTAACACACGCACACACAATCGTGGCGGAACATGCAAACACAAGCATGGCGGCCAGAAAAAGAACAGATAGTGAGTGAATAATGCATTTTAATGACTCCACGAACGCAATTAAACCCGGGGTAATGAAAGTGGCCAACAAAACGCAACGAAAAAAATGAAAAATGTTTCCCACGGTTGTGGGAAAGAAACCTGGAAATTATAGTGAAACGTTGTGTGGAAAGTTTATGAAAGGTTATGTCTTTGTCTCTGAGGCCAGAGTGATTATCATCTGCAAGATTGTTTGGTGGAAGGCCGTGAGCAGCAGCCATTCTGCAGACGGCAGACATGAGAGTGATCTGGGGCATAACCGCGGCTTGTGCTCTCTTTGCTTTTCCCACGTGCAAGACACACCGCCTGTCACTGCAGGCAACAGCACTGTATCGCTTACAATAGGGACGGTGTAACAAGCGATCGGGTTAGCTCCTCTAATTCACCTCTTCTCATTCCCCCCAAGGTGAGGTTTGGTCATGTCAAAACATGGCTGTCGACCCCAGTGACCTCTTGTAATCAAGCGTGAACGACATACTTGGCAATTTTTTTCGTCAATTTGGTGTATTTATGCTTTAAAGCAAGGTAGCGAAACTTTGACCAACAGCCCACGTCTTCCAGTCCGTGGCTGGACGTTTGTTTGTGAAACGGCTGACCCGTGAGACACCCCGCGGGTGACACCCCCGCGCATCCAGCTGGCAGGCTTCCCACGAGGGGAGCGGTGGCGGTGGCGGTGGCGGTGGCGGCGGCGGCGGTGGCGGTGGCGGTGGCGGCGGACAACAGAAAGACAAGCACCGCTCGATAAACCCCAAACAACAACAACAACAGTCTCCAATTCACTGGCTGCCCTGCCGCCGCCGCCATGTTAGGCTTGCTCTCCCTCCCAAAGAAAAAAAACACACACACAGAAGAAGAAGAAGAACAAGAGTGGAAAAAAACTTAATTGGCAGCAACATTTTAATTCCCCCCCCCCCCTCGCTCTCCCTGCCCTCGCTCCCTCCCTGCTCTTCCTGTTAAGCGATGAATCGCTGGCAGGGGATCAGAGGGGCCCGGTGCCCGAGGTGCCCCAGGGCTGTCGCTGCCTCCTGGCACTCGGGGGGCCTTGCAGCCTGGCAGCCAGCCCAGGGGCACAGACCCCCGCCACAGAGACAGGCTGCCAAAGAACCAGGGGTCAAAGTCTGTGTGTGTGTGTGTGTGTGTGTGTGTGTGTGTGTGTGTGTGTGTGTGTGTAAGCATAGCTAAAGGGAGGGTTATGGGTTGCGGGACAGGGGTCTTTGTGCACTTCCTTGCCACGGATTCAATTTCACAACTCCCTCTGACAGCCTCAATCGCTCTGTATCTCTCTCTCTCTCTCTCTCTGTCTCTCTCTCTCTCTCTCTCTCTATCTCTCTGTCTCTCTGTCTCTCTCTCTGTGTCTCTCTGTCTCTCTCTCTCTCTCTGTCTCTGTCTCTGTCTCGCTCTATCTCTCTCACTCTCTCGCTCCATCTCTTTCTCTCTCTCAGTCCCGCCTGTCTCTCTGTCAGTCCGTCTGTCCCCATATCTCTGGTTCTCACACCCTGTGCTCTGCTTTCTTGTTGCAGGCCAGCAGCAGGCTGAAGCAGATGGAGAAGGACTACGCTCAGAAGCTTGCCAAGTCTACCCAGGTAAACATCTTTCTCTCTCTCTCTCTCTCTCGCTCTCTCTCTCTCTCTCTCACTCTCACTCTCACTTTCTCCCTCTCCCTCCCCCTCCCTCCCTCTCCCTTTATCGTCTCCTCCCTCCCTCTCTCCCTTCATCCCTTTATCCAGCGCTCCCTCCCTCTCGCTGTTCATCTCCTCCTCCTACCTCCTTTCCTTTTTCGTTTCCTTTTCTCTCTCCACCGGATCGTTTAAAGGGACAGACAGAGAGACAGAAGTGTCCAGGGAGGTACATAACACACATGCACACTAAGCCCGATAGACACACACATACACGCATTTGTGCTCACACACACACACACACACACACACACACACAAAGGAAACAAAGACAATGTCCATCAAGCTTGGACAGCGTTCAATGTGTAACGGTTCTATGGTCTCGTCCTCATCCACTAGACAGTGAGGGCCTTCTGCCATTTTGTTCGTACAGACGTATAGAGAGACGTAAACGCCTCCATAGCCATATGTATTCCTCCATATGTTCTACAACACAGATCTGCTTCCTCCTCTGCTTCCCACCACGTCGGTGCAGCTGCCGGTCGAGCTGCTCTGAGACGGGAACAGTTCAAAGTTCGAGTGCCAACACCGCCGCGGACCCCGTAGCCTTTGAACAACTTGCTTCTAGATTCTTCCAGTTTTGGTTTTCTAGTTATAGTTTTCTAGATTCTGCTATATTTTTCACGAGGGACAATATAGTCTAGCGGTCAGGGTGTGAAGGGTCTGGGTTTGATCCTATGTCTGCAACTGTTGTGCCTTTTCTCCTGCTTCTGGTTCATCGTATCTCTGGTGAACAATTGTCCGTCTCCCCCATCGGGGTCTTATATCTTTTATAGTGTATTACCATTAGGTCAATAGGTTACTAATATGTTATGACTAGGTTATAAATAGGTTACTTAAACAGCGACAAGCAAGGACACCTCCTGGGGCACAGTATCCCTCTGATAAAAAAGAAAACGTCTTTTTAAGTTATTATAAAGGACCCAAAAACTCCCCATAAGTAGTGTTTACATGACCCAAAAAAAACAAAACAAATGCACTCACAAGGTCATGATTATGTGGTATAATATAGGGTATAATATCACAATCATTTGGCTGTAATTACTGCTCATTACCCACAAATCCAAGGGACGTCTCACTCTCACTCTCTCTCTCTCTCTCTCTCTCTTTCTTTGACTCTCTCGCTCTCTCTCCCTCTCTCTCTCTCTTTTGTTTTTGTTTTTCTTTCTCTCTTCTTTTTTTCTTTCAGTGCCTCCACTTTGCGGGGGGGGCGGGGCTGGCTGGCTGGCTGGGAAAAGGCCTGTTGAGTTGAAAGCGAGGTTGACAAGCAGATGTTGTGAGAAAAACAGTAGCTTATTAGGTTACACAATGGCCGACTTCAAACGCCGCGCGGCCTCCCTGCGAACGTTCAACCCCACCCTACCCTGTTTAGCCCGCCGCTGTCGCGACGCGCCTCCCAAAGACAAAGCGACAAATGATTAATCCTCTCGTTTTTGGGGTGGGGGGGGGTGAGGAGTGAGAAGGGGGGGGGTCGGGACGGGGGGGGGGGGGGGGGGCTACTGAGTTGGCAGAGGTTCAATAAACAAAATGAGAGGAGAAAAAAAAAACACTCCCGCCATCATTAACGTCAAAATCCCTCCGTGCAAAATGTGACCCCTCTGATGAGGAGTATTGTTATGCAAAGTGTGTGTGTGTGTGTGTATCTGTGTGTGTGCGGTGGGAGGGGTTCTCGGAGCGAGCCTATTAGTATGCGTGACTTATGCAGACTGTTTTGTCGGTGGGTTTCGGGCGGCTTTGTGTGTCCGGGGAGGTGGAGGTGGACGCGGGTGCGTGCGTGCGTGGGCGGGTGGGTGTGGGTGGGTGGTTAGTCCGTTGGCCTGTCTCCAGGGGCCGCAGGGCCCAATGTAAACAAGGAGCCTTTGAACCTCAAAGGCTCACCCCGGCTGTTAACCCCTGGGTGTCTGACAGGGGGCAGCGCACTCCAGCCCCACCGCATGGCTAATAGCCCAATTAAAACCCTACCGGCCCCTATACGTTACCGTCCCGAGGGGGGGGGGGGGGGGGGGGGGGGCGGGGTATTAACATGCATACACACACACGCACCTATCTCGCCTCATTCTTATTTGCTGGTCTCTCTCTTTCTCTCGCTCGGTTTGGCTAATTAGCGTCCCTTCGAAACCCCGGCGCGTTGTGCATCTGGCTGCTGAGTGGCCCGCCTGGGCGACCTGCGAACTAAACACACCCCACCGCCACCCCATCCACCTGCCTAATCATGGGCCTGCAGTGGGGGGGTGCGTCGAGGAGGAGGAGCTGGTGGTGTGCGGCGGCGGTGGGAGATCATTACTTCATCAACTCCCTGACTGCCCCGGGAGTAAGTAAGGTGGTGGGAGGGAATTTAGCATGCAATATCCAGCAGCATCCGTGTGTATATCATATATTATATATATATGAGGTGAAAGGTCGCGACGTATCAATATGGGATGAGGGCTGCTGTTCATTTGTAATGTCTTGCGGGGGTGTTCCCCACATGAGGGGGGAGGGGGGGAGGGGCGGTGGTCCGGGGCGCTGTTTTCTTACTTACTTCACTTTAGAAAACAGTTGTCAGAAAACCCCCGCGGTGTAAACTGCCTCCCGTGTGTGTGTGTGTGTGAGTGAGATTTATTATCTCGATAAAGATATATATCACAATATAGCATCTTTTCTGGTAATTCAATAAATGAATAGTCTATATAAAATGATAAAGCCTATTTGTGTATACTCCTGTGTGAATTGAGTACTTGATAAATTAAATAAATGTAATGCAGCCTTTAAAACCAGGAAAAGACAACACTTGTCTTATGACATATCACAATATTACGATGTCCTAAATCTAAGATGATATCTAGTCTCATATCACAATATCGATATAATGCCGGGTAGAGTTTGGGTGTATTTGTGTATTCCACCTTGTGTGATGGACAGTTTGTAGTGATTCTAGTTTTGAGAATAGGGAGGTGGAGACATGTGGACTGCTCACACACACACACACACACACACACACACACACACACACATATACTTCGAAAACTATGTTTACTGGCTGACTTTGATGTGTATGTTATCCTAGATGGAAGATATAATGTCGATGTGAAGTGGATACATAATGGTGAATCATCATTATTTAAAACATTTTAATATCTCCCTTGCAATCACTTTTAGTAACACAGCCTCCAGCATTCATGCAAACACAGCAACACTCACACACAAACATATCCACACACACAGTTTACCTCAGGTTCACGGAGAGGTGAGCAGCACACCCTCTGCCCACAACACACAGTGCCAGCAGTCTGAAAACGAACAAGTCTCATCAGACCAATTAGAGACTCAAGAGGGGGCGGGGGCGTTGGCCCGGCCTATCAGACGCAGTAACAGGAATAACCAGACAGACGAGACGAGACGATAGAGCTGCGCGGGAGTTTAGCGCTACGTTTAGCCGTTGCTGCTGCCATCCAAAGTGTGGAGATAATTATTATTACTATGCCCACCAGGACCGATGTTCCCCATAATGGGAAGCTTGTTGCTTTAATGTGGGTCGCCCACTGACAACATTGGTTGCCTCTCTCTCTCTCTATCTGTCACACGCACTCTGTCTCTCTCACTCCCTTGATTGTCCTCAGTCTCTCTCTCTCTGCCGCTCTCAACCTGCGCTCTCTCTCTCCCCCTCTCCCCCCTCTCTGTCTCTGGCTTTTCTCTCTCTCTCTCTCTCTCTCTCTCTCTCTCCCCCTCTCTCTCTCTCCCACCTCATCCTAACTACCGTACTCCCACACAATGAGTAGATTCCTCCAGAGTTTGCGCACGGTAAACAATTGTCTGTCTAGCCTAGAGCTACAACGGCACTGCTCTCCCTCTCTCTCTCTCTCTCTCTCTGGTTCTCTCTATCTCTCCCTGACTCTCTCTCTCCCCCTTTCTCCCATTCTCCCTCTACCCTTCTCCCTCTCTTGTCTTCTCTCTCTTATCTATCTCTATATCTCTATCCTATCTGATTCTCTCTCCTATTCTCTCTCCATCTCTGTGTGTCCATCTCTCTCTAGCTGGCTCTATCTCTATGCCATCCATCCCCTCCTCTCATCTTCCTCTCCTCCCTGGCAGTGGCTTAAATAGAATCTTAATTTGAACTGTAGGATTTCAAAGCGGAGACGGCTCCGTTTCATCTTGGCGTGCACCACAAGTTCACCAACGCAAAGTCACTCCGCTCTTCTAAAAAAGGACAGTTTACTTTTTTCCTCCCCCCCCCCCCCCCCCCCCCCCTTCTTCCTCCTCCTCCCTGTCTAGTTCCTCTCCCTCTCTCTCTCTCTCCTTCACTTTCCCCTTCTTGCTCTCTGTCCCTCCATCTCCTTCACACTCCCCTTCTCCCTCGCTCCGTCTCTCTCTCTCCCCCTCTCTCCCTCCTTAATGTCTAAATGTTACTCTAGCACTCCTGAGAGAGGAGGTGGCACAGTCCTCTGGGTATATCAAAGTGTTGCTTAGTGGAAATCCAGACACCTGCTGAAATGCTAGAAGGCCTTCTCCACCTGACACGAGTCACACTGCCAGCCCGTTCCAGGGAACCCTGAAGCATGTGACGGCCTTTTTGTATTTCACATCTGGCCTCCGCTTGTGCATTCATGTCTGCTGCACCCATGGCACCCGCATCTCAAAACTGCACCTTTTCACCTTTTCTCAGCATGATGGTTTTAGATTCAGACCTTTCAGATCACACATCTTAATAACTAATAATTAAGAAATAATTATTTGTTTGTTATTACTTCTCCCTCTCTCTCTCTCTCTCTCTCTCTCTCTCTCTCTCTCTCGCCCCCTTTCTCTCTCTCTCCCCCTTTCTATATCTCCCCCTTCAGGCCCAATCCCATTTCTCATTTGTACCCCTACCCCTCGTTTTCAAGTGCTACTTTGCCCTTTGAAATGGGACAACCCTTCAAGACCCTGATACGTCATCAGTAGTCATCGATGGCATTTACGTACACAGACGCAACAAATTGTTTGAAGTGTGCCTCTATAACATCTCAGTTTGGAAAGCCATGTAGCCCTAACACTTCGCCCTACCCCTGATGTGAACGCGCAAAACGGAGGGTAGGGCTAAGTGGTAGGGGCAAGGGGTGTATTGGGATTGGGCCTTCGTATCTCTCCCCTTCCCCATATCTCACTATATATCACCCTATGTATCTCTCTATACCTCTATCCTATCTGATTCTCTCTTTCTCCTATTCTCTCTGTCATTTGTATGCTAGTCACTCTCATTTGTTCACGGTCAGTGTCTCTCTCTCTCTCTCTCTCTCTGTCTTTCTGTAGCTGGTAGCCCAGCCTCTATCTCTCTCTGACTCTCTCTCTCTCTCTCTCTCTCTGTGTCTTTTATGCTTGTTAGTCTCCTGTGTTCACTGTCAATGTCTCTCTCCATCTCCCTCTCTCCATGTAGCTGATAGCCCAGCTGCAGACGTTGGTGTGTGATGGTAAGGAGGACGCGGTGTGTGTGCAGCAGGGCCTGGAGAGACAGCTGGAAGAGGGCCAGGCCCGCTGGGACCAGGAGAGACGGACCCTCGCCCACCACGCCGACAAGGCCCACAAGGTACCTGCTCTCCCCCTCGTTTGGTCCAGTACCGTCTTCGGTTATTGTAGGGGGCGTTGGGCCTACGACCAACAATATTGCTCAATGCAGTTGTTTTTTTTATTGTCATAATATCCGTTTTAGTATTTCGGAAAATATGTGTGATCGCAATCTGGGCCGATGCTAATATGCATTATAGCCTGCTATAGCACAGCATAACTGTGCTGGGTCAGAACCTTGAGCCCTATGGGGACATTTTGCTGAATCTGCAAACTCACTTTCACTTTAATAACTTGGGAGCAGTTCAGAATATCCAGAATCTGAATGGAAACACTGCTGGGGCCTATATGAAATTGTTTTTCTGTCGAAAAATATTGTCAAAAAAATAAAGCAAACTGTAGGAGGAGATACGGTCAGAACATCAGGCGAAATAAGAAGAAGAATACTTAGACAACGGATAACAGTCATGTCTTGCAGTCACACTAATATAAATAGAACTAGAAAAGAAATAGAAAACAACCTTCTCCCTTCCCTCCTTGGTATGTCGACCACCTCTTCTTCACTCCTCTCCATAGTATTATTATATTGTACTACATAGTACACATTAACACACTACCTATTGTCAGCCAGTCTCTTTAGTGCTTCTCCGGACCCTTACACCCTTAAAGAGAGGAGACACTCGTAAAGCAGCGTCCCCATAAGAGTGTCCCCCCCCCCATAAGAGCCTCCTCGTCTCAATGTGACTTTTATAGACACAAGACACGGGTCGCCTTTTTTCCTTTTCACTGACACACCGTCGCTGTTTCTCTATACAGTGCATTTTTTAGTGCTTGTTGCAAATCTCCATAGTGTCTTTAACTAAGAATATACGCTCTGTGTCTGGGTGCCGCTTATAAATCTGTCTGTCGCACTTGTTCAACTCCTTTAAATCTTATGGAAAAAACACTCCTTTTTCTTTCAATTTATATACTTTTTTATTTAATTTCCTTGTTCTGGTTCCTTGTTGCACCAACATTTTAAAGCTGGTACTCTCGTTTCTTGTTGCACTAACGTTTTTTAGCTAGCACTCTTGTTCCTTGTTGCACCAACGTTTTTCTGTGCCACCTGTTTGGTTTTATTTGTGACCACTGGAAAGACAAAAGCAAAAACACCATCTGGACAAAGGATGGATTCAGCCAATAAAATCAAGAGACTACATATGCAAAACGTCCAAGTTTCCCATGTGATCAGGCTCAGGCCTTGGACTGCTTTAGACTAGCCACACGAGGTTCGTTGATCGCTTGTCAACTTAACATGAATCAATTTGGGAGGTAAAGACACACACGGAAATGCACTGCCAAGTCTTTTAAAACTCACGTACTTTTACATTCCAGTGAGGCCGAGGAAAATCAAAGCATGCAATCATGATCGGAGCAACTTTCAAACGCTGCACAAACTTTCCAATACAACCAGACATACATACACATGAAAACATACAAGTCATTATTATTCAAAAAAAATCACTTTTTTTCCTCTCTCTTGCTCCCCCCCTCCTGTCTGCCGGCCTAACAAACACACAGGGAGCTGGTGGCAGTTGGTGGGGTGTGGCTCTTTAAATAAAGAGCCGTGTGGAGCTGGGGAGCTCTCTAAACACAACCCGTCCGTTTGTGGTCTGCAGCTGCCATGGAGGGAGGCCTCACCAACCTGCTCTGTGTCCTGACACACACACACACCATTGCATATACACACGCACACACATAAAATCACACACACACACACACACACACACACACACACACACACACACATACGCGTACAATCACACACACACACACACCATTGCACGAACACAAACACAATCTCACCCGGAAACACACATTTACACGCACACAATTACACTCAATTGACACAATTGTGCGCAATCACACACACACAGACACAATCACACACACATACAATCACACACGCATTCAATCACACATGCACACACAGTCACACATAATTTGAATCAGCGCTTCGGCCAGATTACCATACCTACCCTTATCTACGCCATTGATCTTGTTATGAGACGTGTCAAGTTGGTTGACAGTGTGGGAAAAAGGCCACTTAATCTCCTCACTGTATCCTTATGTGTCACTTGGCAGCTTGTCTCCCTGTCTTCCCCTCCTCTGTGTTTGAACAGTGTCACTGTTGCAGGGCCCGACAACTACTGTACACATGTACTTGCTGTAAGTAGTTCTGAACAACAAGTTCCTGTAACAAGACATCAGGGAGCGAACGTTAACACAAACATTCATTCATCTCAGCTGCATAGCTGACGCTGAGGCAAACTGATGACACATTTCAGAACCTGAGGAGGAGTTTACGGTAATGTCAACCCCCCCTCTCTTTTCCTCACTCTCGCTCCCCCTCTCCCACTCTTTTCCTCACCCTCTCCCTCTCGGTTTTCACACTCTCTCTCTCTCTCTGTCTCTCTCTCTCTCTCCCCCAACTCACTCCCTCTCGCCTTCTGTCTCTTTTCCTCATTCCCTCTCTCTCTTTTGTTCCTAATATCCGTGTTCTGGTTATTTAATACTCCTCCCCCCTACTGCCCAACCCTCGTTATCACTAATGACTGTCCAATTAGTGGGTGAGTGTTGATTAGAAGGACCAGACGACACAAGAGGGGAGAGAGAGAGAGAGAGAGAGAGAGAGAGAGAGAGAGAGAGAGTGACGAGTGGCTGGGAGGAGACAGGAAAGACAGGGGAGGAAAGAGGGAGGGTAGAGAGACATGCTCTGGTGCTGAATAGAGAGTGATGGCAGGGATGTCAAAAAGAAATAAACGTAGATAGAAATTATGTTCTATTCTCTTGCATCTCTCTATCCTTTCCTTTGAAGGGAGGCTGAAGGTTAGGACAGAGGGAATAAAAAAACCCAGGAAGGATAAAGAGAGAGGATGGAGAATGTAAACAGAGACAAAAAGAGGGATGGAAAAGAGAGAGCACAGGAAGCACGTGTGTGTGTGTGTGTGTGTCTGTGTCTGTGTCTGTGTGTCTGTGTGTGTGCCTGTGTCTGTGTGCGCGTGCGCATGTGTGTTGAGAGCTGTCAGCAGGCTGGTGTCAGTGGGTGTGTCGCCTGCCGACATTGTTTCCACGGCGCTCACATCAAAGGGACAGGATTATGACAAGAACGGCAGGGGGCCGGGGGGTTCCGACAATGGGAGTGGGGAGAGGAGGTGAAAATGACATCAAAGTTAGCCGCACATTTAAAATCGGGATAATCCCAAAACAGTTGTTCAGAAACGGCATGTTGCGTTTTTCACCTCCTCCTCCTCCTCCTCCTCCTCCTCCTCCTCCTCCTCCTCCTCTTCGGCCGGCATTCTTTGTGGCGTTTAGCCCCAGTTTCAGATCCCTCTGGGGTGCCACGGGCCTGACGTAGGACAAGTAGGCGTGACCCAGACCAAAGAGGCCCCGTTTTGTATCTCCTAAATACATTTTCACACGTCAATATCATGTTGATTGTGTATCATGTTCATATCTCTTTCATATCTCTGTTGTGTGTGGGGAGGGGTGTGAGGAGGAGCAGGTGGTGCTCGTGCACGCTGCCGTGTACACAGCGCGCACGCGGCCCACACACTCACTTCCTCTTTTGGAGCGACGTGTACATGTGCATCAACAATATAAAAACCGCTGCAGATCTGTGTGTGTGTGTGTGTGTGTGTGTGTGTGTGTGTGTGTGTGTGTGTGTGTGTGTGCGTGTGCGTGCACGCAAGTGTGGGCTGCTCTGCCCCCTAGTTGGCGGCCCGGCACAGACTTCCATGGGTACCTTTGGGCTGAGAGTCCAGAGGTACAGCCAACCACCACTAGACTACCCTGCCTGCTTATTGACATGTTGTACAATGTATTTTGTCTTTTTCTACCTATGTATTAGTGTATTTGTATTTGTATATTGTCACTTGTAATGTTTCTGTTTTTGTTACCTGCCTAGCATTTTTTGCTAAACTCCGGCCTGTTTACATCTTGTATTTTTTTACTGATGTTCATTGACGTGCTCTGTTTGATTGATTAAAACAAATTAATCAATCAATCAATCAATAAATTGAGGAAGGAACCCAGGGGAAGACCTGTGTTTGTCACTGGGATCCACATGCAGCGCAACAATACAGTTTGATTAGTTACACGGAAACCAATGTTAAACAGAAGTTTTCCACTTGTGATTAATGGTTTAGATTAGTTTTTGCTCATGAGCAATCCTGTTTATGAATGAGAAGGTGGTTGGAGCACAACC
>JAOPHQ010002344.1:102500-105000 GCA_030340625.1 Merluccius polli
ATTATTACATCAGTAGATATATACACACACACGCACACGCACACGCACACACACACACATACACACACAGTGGTGTGTACACGTACGTGTATGCATGTATATGATTCTGTGTGGTGTGTGTCTGTGTAGGGGTGTGTGTGTGCATCCTTGGCTGTAGGCAGTGCAGTGTGTGTGTGTGTGTCCAGCCCGGGTGCCATTAGAGGATCTCTTTAATCCAGGAACCTCTGACAGCACGCTGCAGACACAGGGGCCTGCACCACTCGGCTCCTAACAAAACAACAGGTTTAACGGGGGCCCCTGTCCTTGTTCTCCTCCTCCTCCCTTCTACTGCAACTCCTACTTTTCTCTTTCTCCCCCCCCCCCCCCCCCCCCCCCCCACCCCTCGGTCCTTTCTTCCCACTCCCACTTCACCCCAGGGAAACATACTTTCCTTATCTACACAGGAGGACCACCCAGGAAAGATGACTCAGGCCTCACTGTGTGTGTGTGTGTGTGTGTGTGTGTGTGACTCTTTGGATGTGTGTCTGAGTGAGCAGTTGTGCGATTGTACTTGTTGTTGCGCGTCATTCCGTGCGTGTGCTCTTCGTACTTCAACGTGCACGCTGCGGTGCACGTTTGATCGCAGCGCAGCTCTCTCTCTCTCTCCCTCAGAGAGAGAAGAGCAATCTTCTCTCTCTCACACCTGTGAAGACGTGGTGTTAATATTAATGCGTGCCTCTACCTGTGCCGCCGATGATGACTGTGAGGCTGTTTGCTGCCTGCTGGTGGCTGTGCACGTGCACATGCTCCCTGATCCCTCTGAGGTGTCCTCTGAGTTTACTGTGAAAGGCAGGGGCGGGAGACACCGCCAAGCTACAGCTGTGTGTGTGTGTGTGTGTGTGTGTGTGTGTGTGTGTGTGTGTGTGTGTGTGTGTGTGTGTGTGTGTGTGTGTGTGTGTGTGTGTGTGTGTGTGTGTGTGTGTGTGTGTGTGAGTGAGTGAGTGAGTGAGTGAGTGAGAGAGAGAGAGAGAGGGGGGTTAAAGTAAATGTGAGAGAGAGAGAGTTGAAGGTTAAAGTAAAGGTGAGAGAGAGACAGTTGAAGGGAGGGTGAAGAGAGAGAGAGAGACAGTCCAAGGTTAAAGTAAAGGTGAGAGATACAGTTGAAGGGAGGGTGAGGAGAGAGAGACAGTCCAAGGTTAAAGCAAAGGTGAGAGAGAGACAGTTGAAGGGAGGGTGAAGAGAGAGAGAGACAGTCCAAGGTTAAAGTAAAGGTGAGAGATACAGTTGAAGGGAGGGTGAGGAGAGAGAGAGACAGTCCAAGGTTAAAGCAAAGGTGAGAGAGAGACAGTTGAAGGGAGGGTGAAGAGAGAGAGACAGTCCAAGGTTAAAGTAAAGGTGAGAGATACAGTTGAAGGGAGGGTGAGGAGAGAGAGAGACAGTCCAAGGTTAAAGCAAAGGTGAGAGAGAGACAGTTGAAGGGGGGGTGAAGAGAGAGAGAGACAGTCCAAGGTTAAAGTAAAGGTGAGAGATACAGTTGAAGGGAGGGTGAGGAGAGAGAGAGACAGTCCAAGGTTAAAGTAAAGGTGAGAGAGAGACAGTTGGAGGGAGGGTGAGGAGAGAGAGAGAGAGAAAGACAGTCCAAGGTTAAAGTAAAGGTGAGGAGAGCGAGAGCGAGAGACAGTTGAAGGTCTCTCTCACTCTCCTCCCCCTTTCTCTATTACATCTGTCTTTCTTTTTTTTCTTTTTCTTTTTTGTTTTAACCCTCTCTGGTCCCTCGTTCCCATGTTCTCAACTTTTCACTGATCTCTGAAGGACACAATATCTTCTGGAGACCTCAACTCACACACACACACACACCTATAGACACACACAGAGACAAACATACTCTCTCTCATGCTTTTGTAAGTCGCTTTGAACAAAAGCATCATGTAAATGTAATGCAAATCCTTATACCCACACATGTGTACAGAGACGTACAGAAACACACAAACACACATACAGGTACACATACACACAGACACTCTCACTGGCATACCAATAATGTATGCCCAAGCGCACTTCCGTGGGCCTGTGTGTGCGTGTGCACACACAGAGCGTGTCGGTGCATGCGCGCTCAGCAGGAGCGAGAGCGAGAGGCGGATGGATTGAAGTGCACATCGGGGGGAGGAAAAATAGATAGGACTCCAGTAATGCGTGCGACGTGTGCTATGGCTGTAACGTGTGGGTAGTCCTCTGAAAAACACAAATCATACATAACCATACAAGGTGCCCAGAGGAACATAAATCCCCAGGCTGGGATGCCTGAAGCTGGGCCTCCTGGGTGCCGAGGTCCCCCCCAGGGACTGAGCTTCGCCCGGAGGTCTGCTTGGATCTCCGGTCCAGTGTGGTCCAGCAAGGAGATGTATGCAGCGGAGGCATCAGGTGAAGTGGGAATTCACCTGTAGATGATGAAAACAGGTTCTGCGATGCAGTCATCACCTTGCATCTGATGTTGCGGTGTGAGTGTAGACTGTATAGCTTA
>JAOPHQ010002344.1:110000-113622 GCA_030340625.1 Merluccius polli
TATTGTAAGTCGCTTTGGACAAAATCGTCTGCTAAATGCCCTAAATGTAAATGTAAATGTACATTAGAATGTATCATGGCATATTTTGCTGGTGATACTCCGCCATATTGAGAGGATTTAAGAGCGTTGTAGTACTGTAAAATCCACGTAAATATACCGTAACCTAGGCAAAAGCAAAACCTTGTTTTCCCACGACTCACATGAGAAACGCTGTGGCAGTTTCAAACACAACAATGTCTCCCCGTATCTGGGGATACTAATTACTAAACAATGACCAAAAACCATGACTACCAACATAATAACTAACATTCCATGTAAGTTATTATGTTGTGCAAGCCCTATTACTACTTGGATGACTACTACTACTTGAGCCGTCTAGCAGATGCTTGTGTCCAGGACGACTTCATCAGAATTGAGATACAGTTCAGTAAGGTGTAGGAGGGGTTAGGCATCTTGCTCATGGATGAGGACATGGGGATCGAACCCAGTGTCGTTTGGCGGCTCTACCTCAGCCACTAGACTGCCCTGCCCTTAGTTTATATTGTCAGGCTAAGGGTTAGGCTCACTGTAAGTGAAGACTGTACACCCATGGCCCAAATAACTTCTTCAACCACAGCCCTGCTTCTCTATTACAATGAGGTGTACGTTTTGGTCTTATTGTTTGTTTGTTTGGGCGTGTGTATGCAGTGTGTACGCACGTCTTGCTAAATGCTCCTGCATGGATCTGGTTTTCGCAAATGGCCTGAGGTATGAATATGAACTCCTATGTCTTTGTGTGTGTGTGAGGTGTGTCTGGACGCACTCGCGTCCATTAGTGTGTACGTGTCCACCCCATAATAGTTTTTGTTCTTCTCTACATGCACAGTAAGATAACCTGAGGCCCCCTCACCCCCACCCTCACGCACAGGGTGATGTTGCGCGGGATCATCTGCCAAGACATGTCTTTTGTAATACGAGCCACTCTGCCCAGACTTCACACAGATGTTGCCTGCCGCTCTCTTCCAGGGCCCTCGCAGGCATCACCGATACAAAATGGCGGATCGTGAGCCTATATACCTTGGTTCAACTCCCCCCCTCTCCCTGTACTAGTCTTTTGTATAAATACATAATGATACGGCGGGCGCTGTGAGTAGCGCACGCACATTGTTAGAGATGTATTCAACCTGGGAGGTTGATGAAATGAAGAGTGTGTGTGTGTGTGTCTGTGTGTGTGTGTGTGTGTTTTTGTGTGGGGAGGGATGGGGATCAATCCAGCTGTATCTTCTGTTCTCTGTATCCATGCGTACCGAGTAAGTACGCCGAACGCAACTTCACTCTGCTCTCCAGACGTCGTCTTCTCATGCTTGATGTTTCTCCTGCTGCCAGTCCATCACTTCCAAGATCTTAACTTGAGTTTTATCGTCTCGTCTTCCTGCTGTCTCTCATCTCCCATCGCCTTTTGTATTGCATGGTATCTTTTTCTCCTTTGCGGTCAAGAGTTTTTGTAATTGAAATTGCTCCTTTTTTTGAAAACGAGCAAATCAGACTTTGTGACCAACTGCTGTTTGGGAAGCGCCACCTCACTGTCACTTTAACAATGGGCCCTATCTTGCACTCAGCGCAATTGACTTTGTACACTGGCGCTTGTACAATTCCTATTTTGCACCCGACGCACATTGGAATTTTCCCTCAACCGGCACAAGTCCTTAACTTAGGGAATGAACTTGCGCTCCGGGGGCGGTTCAGTGAAAACAGGAGGCGTGTCCCGGCGCAAACGTTCCCTGGTGCTATTTTGCAGTTTCAGAAAACAATTGCGCCACAGATCAGGAAAAACCTAGTCAGAAGTCAGTGGCGCTTATTCAGACGCTATTTTAAGGGCGCATGCTTGGCCATAATGTAGCGTGTGTACAACGTGCATACACTTTGCTTCTCTCATCTACAAGGAAGCAGTTCCCATTTTTGCAATCCATATATACAAGCAAAAATATGACCACATATGTGGAAAAAATAGGCATAAATCTAGCGTACACAGTTACCCAAAATATTCAGGCTAATAGTAATGACGGATCAAATTAACCTGTTTGACCAATAGTCGCAAGACACATAGGTATATAAGGACACCAGGATGACACCTTTTATTATGCCAGCAACAGCGCGTGAAATGTTTTATAATTGAAAACACACAGAAACACGCGGTGTAATTGAAAGAACATTCGGCATACTGAAAATGCGCTTCAGGTGTTTGGATAAATCAGGAGGCACTTTACAGTACAGTCCTCAAAAAGTCGCAGCATTCTTTGTGGCATGTTGTGTTTTACACAACATTTCCATGAATCGTGGATGTGTTGATGACATAAATGAGGAAATATTACCGGACTTCAGGAGACGTGATGTTGAACTGCATGTGCCGATGCCATTTAACCCAAATACCCCAGCAGCAGCACAGGAGAGGAGAGCTTATTTGACAGAAGAGCTGCATTATCTATAGTGAGGTAAGCAGTGCTCGAAGTGGGCCGGTACTCACCGGTACGCCGGTGGGTTACGATCGCGCGCACCCCCCCCCCCCCTTTTTTTTAATCTAAAAATTCTGAAGTTACAATGGTTGACTGATTTGCACGCGTCGCTTATATGTGAATAAGGGAGTACTGGCACTTATTTTTTTCCACTTCAAGCACTGGAGGTAAGCAAAGTAATCTCGGTCTAATGTTAGACTACATTGCAAATGTATCACCATGCATTCATAACCTCGTGATTCAGTGAGAGTAAAACATCGGAAAGTATGTCTTTGTGACATTTCTTTATTTACATTTTGTCAACGGAAAATGAAAAGCTGAAAAGATTTAAACAGAATAACTAATTATTTTTCCCTCTGATGGGCATGCGCGCGCTACGGCGGGATTGGACACGTCTGGGTCCAGTAGTAGCAATGCGCGATGTGCTCGCCATGGAACAAGCGCGCCTGCATTTAAAGGGAATGTGAGCCGACGCTCTGATTGGTTTATTGCACGTTACGCCCAAACCACACCTATGACTAATGTAGCTACTTCAGACCAACCCATTTTAGATTTGCGCTGGGCGCAAGAGTCATTTATCCCGCCACCATAATAGCAACAGCGCCCAAGATCCGCCCACAAAGCTACTTGCGCTTTGCGTTTGATACTTGCGTTTCAGACCGGCAAGATAGGGCCCAATGGGGGTTTCATCCCCCCCCCCAAAAAAAATCACCTTGACAACAGCCCGCCCCTCCCCATGAGCTCCACCATTCCCATTGGTCCCTATCCCACCCACCTACCAACCAACCTGAAACCACACCCGTCGCTCATTAGCATACATTGTGAAACTGTGACAAACTTGATTCACACGTGCGTTCAAAGTGTCTCGGGCCTCGTTCGTTTTCGTCTGGCAGCTGTCAAAGTCCTCTCCATGTGACAGCAGCAGCAGCAGAGAGAGCTGGGGGGGACGTCTGAACCTCAATCTAAAGACTATATATTTAGATGAAACGTTGTCACTTTAGCACGACCAGGAGTAGGGCGGGGGGGGGGGGGGGGGCGCAGACTGCTTGCTTCACTCCGTCTTCAGTAGCGGGAGAAGAAGGTTGTTTCATCAGCAACAAACACCCATCTCCATCTTGTTTTTGTGAAAA
>JAOPHQ010002345.1:0-2500 GCA_030340625.1 Merluccius polli
AACAATATTATCATACTTTATTTGTATAGCTCATTTTAAAATGTGTTACAAAGTGCTGATGATAAACAACTAAACAGATTTTTTTTTTAAATTATATATATATATATATATATATATATATATATATATATATATATATATATATATATTATCCCAGGGATTTTAGGTCAGGTGCAATAAACCCAAACAGCCCTGCTCAAGCTGTGCTGGCTGGGACGGTACCAGACACAAGCCCATCGCCCTGGGCTTGTGTTGGTGTTTCAAACTCACAGCTCAGGCAGCTGAGTGATATTGATTCCGATCCGTACTTTTATTTTAAATTAATATTGCTCCTGTTGTGTTGTTTGCCCTCGTAAGCACGTTGTGTTGTTTTGCACAAAAACCACAAAAAGTATAAAGTTTGATTTGGTCACCCTCACCAGATCATATTCAGTTCATTGAAACATTCTGACCTGTTATTGACCTGTTTCCTCCTCCTCTTCCACATCACCTCCTCCTCCATCACCACCACATCCTCTTCCTCCATCACCTCTTCCACCTCCTCCTTCTCCTCCATTTCTTCCTTCACCTCCTCCTCCTCCTCCTCCTCCTCCTCCTCCTCCTCCTCCTCCTCCTCCTCCTCCCCCTCATCACCTCCTCCTCCTCATCCACCTCTACCTCTACCTCCTCCATCACATCTTCCACCTCCACCTCCACCTCCCTCTCATCACCTCCTCCTCCTCCTCCTCCTCCTCCTCCTCCTCCTCCTCCTCCTCCTCCTCCTCCTCCTCCTCCTCCTCCTCCAACTCCCCCTCATTACCTCCTCCACCTTCTCTTCCTCCTCCTCTTCCATCAATTCCTCCATCACCTCCTCCATTTCTTCATCCTCCCCCCACCACCTCTTCCTCCTCCTACTCTTCCTCCTCCTCCTCCTCCTCCTCCTCCTACTCTTCCTCCTCCTCCTCCTCCTCCTCCAGCCTCTGGACTTTGAGAGCAAGCCCAGCTACACGCTAAAGGTGGAGGGGGCTAACAGCCAGCCGGACCCCGCCTTCAGCCAGCGCGGGCCCTTCAAGGACGTCACCATAGTGCACGTGAGCGTGGACGACGTGGACGAACCGCCCGTGTTCGATTCCCCGGCGTACTACATGGAGCTGGCCGAGGACACCCAGATCGACACGGTGGTCCGCCTGGTGTCGGCCCGGGACCCGGACGCCGCCAACAACACCGTGAGGTAGAGTCACCGGGTCCCACACCCGCTATGTCCGCCCCGAATGTCTAACCGCAGTCTAACCCGGCGGTTCTCATCAACCGGTCTCGCCTCAGTACCCACGTGTGTCGTTAGTCATTAAGTCACGACCCGAAAATACAACATTCACCAATATTGCAGTGATCAACGATGCCTTTAAGTACTGTTAAAAACACGGAGCGAACAAAAAGCTACATTGGGGCTAAACTCAATGAAATAGTAATGAGTACTATATAATAGTCATTGAAACATGAATGGACATTGAAACGTTAGTTAATTCATGGGCTTCTTCCTAATGATTAAGGTTTGGCGTATGCTCTGCGACGCTGCACTCAAAATGCTCTCGTGACCCACTTATGGGTCGCGACCCAGCCGTCAAGAATCACTGGTCTGTAGGCATCCTTGAGCAGAGACGGCCCCTAAACTCCCTACCACTGAGTACACTGTGAGGCGCGTTGGATTAAAGCGATGGAGACGTGTGTCTACTGTAGCAGGAGACAGAAAAAACGTTGCCTTGAGAAAAGAGTGCAGAAGGTATCTGCAAATAATTTAACATTTAATTTGCGGTCACTATGCTTCGAGTCTCACAAATCAGAGTTTAGGTTAATATTTAACGTCTGATGGCAGATGGTCTCCCTCATAGTAGGACTGCTGGATCCGAGGGTACTCCATGAAGGCACGCCATGAAAGCAAGTTGTAGGAACAGCTTATGTGCAGAAGGGGGCGGCATTGGAAAATATGATTTCCACAATAATGTCTTGCATGAAAACCAGATTGGTGTCTGAGAATCCATTCATTGTCCAGACCAGACCAGACTTTGTTAATCTACAGTGGGGAGACTGCCCAGCAATGATACTAACATCACAAACTTGCTTGTAACACTGTAACACTCTCAATACTATTCAGTTTTACGGGCCAAGTTAACCGGGCCAGCTCTGAAGGTACGGGGGTAAAAAGGAAAAACAGACATCTTTACGGTGCGCTTTGTCTCCATCATGGAGCAGATGTTGTAGCGCGGGGAGCTCATGGCCGGGCTGACAGTCCAGACTGCACCTCTCTTGAACTAATTAGACATAAAGCAACTAATTAGGCTATAAATCATCGGCCGGAATCAATGACTCCTGCAGCGAATGACCGTCTCACTGTCTGCACCCCTGCCCAGCTGTCTGAACACGCACCTCTCAAAGCACGCGAAGCACACTCCACTATCTGTGTGTGTGTGTACATTCATATCGGTGTGTGTATGTGTGTTCATATTTGTGTGTGAGCGTGCAT
>JAOPHQ010002345.1:7500-27500 GCA_030340625.1 Merluccius polli
CACACACACACACAGGCGACAGAAGCTAGGCTAGCGGTAGCCTGTTTATATAACACAGAACAGTTGTGTCCCGGGGTCCCTTGCCGCCCAGCTGGTAGCGTTTAGACCCAGGAGAGAGTCACCTTCACCCCTCCTCCCCTTCCCGGCTGGGTTAGTGTGTGTGTTTGTCTCTTTGTTTGGTAGACACGGGGCGCGGGGGGGGGGGGGGGGGGGGGGGGGGGGGGGGGGGGGGGGGGCGGGGGGGGCGAGAGGGGATATGGAGGTAATGACTAATTAAATAACGTCCTGTAGCGTAACTAATGGTGCTAATGGGGGGTGTGGGCGCAAGGTGAGGAGATGGAGCCAGGGAGGGCAGAGGAGGAGGAGGAGGAGGAGGAGGAGGAGGAGGAGGAGGAGGAGGAGGAGAGTAAGAGAAATTAATAGGAGATAGGCTATAGCAAATGTAAGACGAGATAAGAAAGAGATAAGATATGATGAGATATATGAAGAAATACAAAAATAAATAAGATATGGTATAAGATTAGATAACATACATGATTATATAACAAAGTGATACATATTCTGATATGAAACAGATAAGAAAGACATATGATAATACATGATAGCATACATATATGATACAAAAAGATAAATGATAAAAGAGGCCAAGCTTACATACATGACATAAGATAAGGTAATAAGATGCATGAGAACATAAGATTAAATTAATTATGCAAAAGTAAGCCACACGATTAGAAAAAGACTTCCAAGTTAAATGCATGGACATTACATGAAACAAAAGACATTAAAGAGTGTCACTCTATATAAAACAGAGTCACACTCTACTACAGCTAAATACACACACACACACACACACACACACACACACCGCTGTAAGCAATTGAAACAACACTGTACAAAGCCCTGACCAAAGTGACGGTGGTTCCTCACATCGATTGATTGATGAAAGCCGAGAAAGTAGTTAGTGGCCCGTAATTGCGTTTCCATTGCCTATTACACAGCTGGTTATGCAAATAGCTGATTGGTAATGGAGTAATAGAATTGTATTCGTAGCGGGGGGGGGGGGGGGCTCTGCAGTGCCCCTGGCAGGGTTTAAATGAGCAGAGGAGGAAGAGGAGGAAGAGGAAGAGAAGCTACAACTAAGCTCAGCAGGATTTTAAAAGGGACTCGTTCATCTGTGTCTGGCGCTGGGTTTGGACCGGTCGGTTAATTAGTGCGCCTGTGTGTGTGTGTGTGTGTGGGATTTTACAGATAACCCAGCTCAGACCTCCAGTGTTTTGGTGGCCGTGAGGGTCCTGGACGTCAACGACAATCCTCCAGCACTGTCTGACTACTTCGACGCCTACGTTTGCGAAAACGCCAAGGCGGGCAAGGTGGGGGGGGGGCGAGCACCGTACACTCCTCATGCCATGTTTCACACCAAACGCAAAGCCCATTTTGACCACAGGGTCATTTGTGTTCGCTCGCGAATTTTCCATTCGAGATGAAAAATGTCCACTTGAGTAAACTATTCGCGCAAGTTGAACAATGCAAGTTTTGCGTCTATTCATGTCTTTGCATTGACTTTGTATGTAATCGCGCCCTTCAATTGTTGTGTTGTGAACACAGCATCACACGCCACAACATGGCATGGTGCAATTACACACCATGATGTTGACGTGTAATTTGTTAATGTAACACCAATACAAAACTGTAATTCACAGAGCTGGGTGATTTGAATTAAACTCAGAAAAGGATACTGTATAAAAAAAACGATATTGTACCCCTTTGATTAGGTTAATATCAACCCTGCTCTAGCAATTCCATCCGGTTCAATCCGTTTTGTGTTATTTTGTTTTTGCTAATTATCAATTAATATTTGCATGTAACATTCATGATGAATTACTAACTGTTTGTTGTTGTTGTTGTTGTTGTTGTTGTTGATCAGTTGATCCAGACGGTTAAGGCCGTGGACCCCGACGAACCCCCTGGAGGACAACGCTTCTACTACAGCCTGGCCCCGGAGGCCGCCAACAACCCCAACTTCACCCTCAGAGACAACCAAGGTAGCTTCACTATGTCCCTATAAACACCCCAACTTCACCCTCAGAGACAACCATGGTAGCTTCACTATGTCCCTATAAACACCCCAACTTCACCCTCAGAGACAACCATGGTAGCTTCACTATGTCCCTATAAACACCCCAACTTCACCCTCAGAGACAACCATGGTAGCTTCACTATGTCCCTATAAACACCCCAACTTCACCCTCAGAGACAACCATGGTAGCTTCACTATGTCCCTATAAACACTCCAACTTCACCCTCAGAGACAACCATGGTAGCTTCACTATGTCCCTATAAACACGTATTAAAATTACACTTCATCGATGACCCATTTAATATAGATAATATTTAACAAATTGTAAAACATTTTAAAAATACACATACAAAACATTGTTAAGAAAACTGACGTGTGCAGTCAAATGAAGTGAGTTTTTCATGCAGACCATAATCGCTGCTCCACAGTGCCACAGCGCCACAGTGCAACAGACCAGAAATAGATGTGATCTGGCGGAACGGCGAACACACGCTCCCGCCCTCTCCTCTGCAACGGCTAATTCCCAAGTGGAATTGCTCTGTGATAACACTTTTATGGGAAGAAATAGCATCTAAATTATAGCTTATCTTCATTCACGTCTGAGGTCCTTGTCATTCGTTTTTTATTTGAAACCGCTGCAAATGAAAGAGCAACAAAATGTAAATCCCGAAACCAAACAATTGCAACGACTCGCTTTCCCACCACCGCCGCCTAACACCGCCCCCCCTTTCGCCACTTCCTGTGTCCGAACAGACAACACGGCGTGGATCTTGACCCGTCGCGGCGGGTGGGGCAAGCGGGAGCAGAGCGTCTTCTACCTGCCCGTCTTCATCTCGGACGGTGAGCAACCCGTCCAGACCAGCACCGCCACCATGACCATCCGCGTGTGCAGCTGTGACCACGACGACAACCCCATGTCCTGCAACGCCGAGGCCTACAGCGTCCCCGCCAGCCTCAGTCGGGGGGCGCTCATTGCCATCCTGGCCTGCATCTTCGTCCTGCTGGGTGAGTCGATCTAATCAACGCCACTACCTCCACCACCACTACCTCCAGAGTTCGAGTTATGGCGGGGGGGGGTCAGGGGGGCGCTGAGCTACCCAAAAAGAAAACCTGAGATGAAGCTTGTTTCCCTGAAAAAATAGTGTTTTTTTTTTTTTTTTTTTGGGGGGGGGGGGGGGTCTCTAAAATGTACATTTTATTCAAACACTATTATCTTCATTCCAATGCAAATCACTAAAATGATGTGTTAAAATGTAATATAGAATAAATACATAAGAATAGCATCGGCCTATGTATATCATTTAATTTATCAAACTACAAATGGGAATCGGGGGAGAAACGATCGATGACAGGGCTGTTGTTTTTTACATCTTATTTGGAGACCCCCCCCCCCCCCCCCCCTCCTCCCCCCCCCCGAAAGCCAGGTAGTAATTCAGACACCGACTACTTCCAGCACCAGGGGTTGGTGACCGTGGAAAACAGTTGTAACGCCTAAGCTGATGTTCTGACATCTTGTGGCGCCTAGAGATTAAAAACGAAAATGTGTAGTATAGAAGTTCTGTAGAAATGAAGTACTTGTGCCATCTTTAGTAGCCTACTTATGTAGAAATGCAGGGCCTTGAATTTAAAACAAAAATGAAAGCAATTGAAGTAGAATTGAATTGAAAGTGAAAAAGTAATGACGTAAAATAAAGTCAAGGCTACCATCCTGTTGCCATAGTGATGATCCTGCTGATGCTGTCGCTGCGCACGCACCGCAAGAAGCCCTACCCATACGACGAGGAGGAGAACGTGCACGAGAATATCGTGCGCTACGACGACGAGGGCGGCGGCGAGGAGGACACGGAGGCTTTCGACATCGCCGCCATGTGGAACCCCCGCGAGGTCCTTCGCGGCGGCACCGGCGGCCAGGGCAAGACGCGGCAGGACATGCTGCCCGAGATCGAGAGCTTGTCACGCTACGTGCCGCAGGCGTGCGTGATGGCGGGCGGCTTGGGCGGCGGCGGCTTGGGCGGCGGCGGCGACAGCAACGTCCACGGCTACGTGCTGGCGAAGCTGCTGGAGGCGGACGTGGACCCGTGCGCGCCGCCCTACGACTCGCTGCAGACGTACGCCTACGAGGGCGAGGGCTCGGTGGCCGAGTCGCTGAGCTCGCTGCAGTCGGCGGCGTCCAACAACGACCACGAGTACGACTACCTCAACGAGTGGGGGCCGCGCTTCAAGAAGCTGGCGGAGATGTACGGCGTGCTGGAGGCCGGCAACCCCCACTCGCCCATCTGGTAGTGGATGCGGAACGGACTGACAGACAACCGACTTTGTTTTTTGGTACCGAACAGACACGGGGAGAGAGAGAGAGAGAGAGAGAGAGAGAGAGAGAGAGAGAGAGAGGATTACACAAGGACTCAAGAGTGGATTAAAAAATGGAAACTAAAGCAAAAAAAAAACACAACCACAAAAACCCAGACAGTGGGGTGTCTGTTTGGTGTGGACAGGCGGACCTCCTCCACGCGGGCCGAGCGACGGTAGCACTTGTGACGAATCGCCTTTTCGGGACATTTGGAGAGAGAGAGAGAGAGAGAGAGAGAGAGAGGGAGCAAGGAGCCGTCTGGGAGGGAGGATGGGAGGTAGAGGGAGGGGGGGGGGGGGGGGGGGGGGGGGGAATCAAACACGCGGCCAAAGCACATATTACCTCCCGTGGCTCTGGTGGGTGCCAGGGTCCCAAGCCTTTTCATGTAAAAAAGGGATTTGATACGTTCAACTGCCAGCGATGAAAACAAAAATATGGGGGGGGGGGGGGGGGGGGGGGGGGGTGGAAAAGGGGGAGGGGGGGTGTGGTCTCAGTGAGGCTCTTAACTTAAAATGGCGATAAAGGATGTGGACGATCCACCAAGGCTGACATGCCACTTTTCCTTCTTTGTTTTTTTTTATTTGTTTTTTTTTTATATAACTAAAAGCCACTTCACCTATATGTTAAGATAAGTAGAAATTATGAAAAAAAAGATTAAAGTGAGTAAAGACTTCTTTTATTTTTTTTGAGTTGTGTTTATGCAGATCAACTGTAAATCTTCTGCCACATTGGTCCCCATGTGGCATTTTCAATTTATTTATTTTTTATGCCCTGTATTTATATATTTTTATAACTTATTTGGGGGTGCTTAAACAGCCAACACTGTTTTTACTCGTCATCGAAAGCATCGATCTCATGGCCGTTCAATTTGTTTCCTTTCAGGAAAATCATATTTGTGATGTAAACAACAACAAAAAAAAAATGTGTGGCTGTCCTTGTTTTGATGTGTAAAAAAAAAAGAGAAATCTCCCAGCCCAACTGTTTTGTGTGCTTTGACAAACACTGGAGATGACGTCGACACAAAGTCCGTAATCCCCTGTGGGTATTGAAGGTTGTCAAGTGTATTATTCACATGTTCTGTATCATTTAGACTCTCTTTGTACACAAGCTCTGTTTTGTGTTATGTTTTGCTTTTCATAAACCATACAACATGCAAAAGCAAAGCCATTTTGAAAGACCTACGATCAAAGTGAGCTGGTAAGAGTTCACGTTACATTTCCCTCGGCAATTACATCACGCTTTGCTTTCCTGGCGCTGGGGAACGCGGTACACAGCCACCATCTTGGATCAAGGAGTCTTCATCTGTTCCTGAAGAGATAGCACTCTACTCTTTTCAATGGGAAATAAAACAAGGCTTAATCCTCCCGAACGGATTGATGATGCTATTTTTTAAATCCGCTTCAAGTGCCAAATGTAAAAATGAGACCTTTTGGAGGAAAAAGAAAGAAAATTGTAAAACAAGGCCAAAAAATAATGAACAGGAAGACTTTCAAGTTTCCGAATGAAAATGAGGATTTTGATAAAAATTTCAATTTTGGTGGAGCTTACTTGAAATCTATGTGGTTAGTCATGCTGCAGTAAGTGGTATGTGAATGTAGATCATTTTTGTATTCTTGTTAATAAAAGGTAAAACATTACTTCAGTCCTGTCCTGTCTGTCAAATCATATCGGCATGTATATGAAACTACTGAAAACATCTGCGACGACAAATCGACGACATTATCATGCAACCTACACTACAGTATGTCCCTTTGTCACTTTCCAATGGTTAAATGTGACATCATGTATTGCTGTATTACGTATTCTAGGTCACGCTTATTATATATACTCAACTATGAGCTAAAACTTTTGAACATATTTTTATAAATACTCAAGGCACAGCTCTTATACTTTAGTACATATTCCTGATAGGTTGGTTTATATGTATTAGTTTACGGTCATAGTTCAGCATTAAAGTGTCATCTCACGTTATTTACCTGCAGGAAACGGCAGGACCTGTTTGTTTTCCTCTGCGCTTCTCTGTGACAGCATTTTCACAGCCGCTTGGAACAATAAATAATAAACCGCATAATAAACTGCCTGTTTGGGGGGCGATGAATAACTTCATGCGCTCCCTCCTTTGCGAGTTGACAGAATTGCAAGCCCCCTTTATAAGATAAAGTAGCTCTTTAAATTTGCAATCATATGCTAAATTGTCCTCTAAAGTGTTATTGCCGACGATTTCTGCTTTCATTACCGTTCCCCTCTAAGTACTTGGGTTGCCTGACTTATTTTGTTTGCAGGCGGTAATGCTTAGCGTTGATTAAAAGCTTGTTCTACCACCGTTTCCTCGGCAAACTCTGCCCAGGGCCCCAGCGCACTTTACAAACCGGTCTGTTTATGTTGTTTTGCTGCTGCAGTTGTCTTTCCTTTCCGCTCCCTGTATTTTTTTTTTTTTAAATAACCTTTATTTACAGGATAATACCGGCCTGGGTGACCAAACCATCGTAACAGTCTCTACTACCTTCACTAAAACGTCAGTTACCAGTATAATTTGTCAAAATGACTTCCTTGTACCGTTCCCACCGAAGAGCGTTTATAGTGCGCGCTCCTGCCACGAATCTAGACAATAGCAATACAGCAGTTTGGTCTTTGTGATAAGAGCACTTGTATAGTGATTCACTGTTATGTTGCCCAAGTGATATATTGCCGTTGTATACATTCGTGACGGGCACACGCGCGCTAAATGCTCTTCAGCAGGATCGGCACAAGGAAGTAATTTCCACAAATTATATAGGTAACAAATGTGAATGTTCAGTGAAGCCATGAGAAGAGACAGCTACGATGGTGTGATCACCCAGAGCGGTAGGTATTGTCCTTTAAGAGTTGCATTGTTTGTGCGCCAATGACAATCAAGTGAATTATTTAGAAAGGTAACTCATGTTCATTTATTTGTGTCAGTCAAAACCAGGACAGGAGATGAGAGGAGGAAAAAAGGGATAAGAGAGGAGAGTAGAAAGGAAAGGGAAGGAAAGGAAAAGAGGAAAAAGAGAGAGTGGATGGATACACAACAATGTAGAACGGGTTAATGAGGAAAAAAGGAGATGAACGAGAGAAGAGAAGGAGGTGAATAGCTGTAAATAATGTAACCGATGACATTATCCACCACTCTGATCCCATGTCCACTGTGGATTTCAAACCAATTTGAAACAAACAGTAGAAAAGCAGAGAAGTACAATCAGTGCCACCTCACCTGCTGAGCAGCAATCAAGAGTGAAATTGCACAGATAAGCTTATAATATTCCTGGGGATTTGAATTTTTACTAAAAGCGTTCACACACCATGCATATTGAGTAGAAAGCCCTGGCTTCGCCTCGGCGCTTTCCACTGGTACTGTAAAACAAGAAAATGACATTTGTTTTTGTTTGCCTTTTTCTTTTTACCTTCACATCTTAACATTGCATTACCAGAGCATATTAACATTTCTCTGTCCTAAGACATTTCCCAGCTCCTTCCACGCTAATCATTGCAGAAGCCAAACTGTGGGCGATTTACGGCTCTCTGGGTTCAGTAAAAGTAGCTTAAAGTGTTGAGGGCTGTGACAGGGATGAGGGCTACGGGATAAGGGGTGAAAGTCTTAAGGCGTAATCATTTGGTAAAGGCATTATGCTGCCAAGTCACACCAGCTCTCTAAGCACTCCCTCCTAGTGTACACTTGCTCCTATATGTGAAGGGCGCGCACCAGCGATGTCCCCGGGTTTCATCATTCAACGTAAAGCCCCCTGTCAAGGGTGTTTGTCCTCGACCTGAACTACTCTCCTCCTTCAACTCCTTTCGTCCTCTCTCTCTGCTGTTAACCAAACTCCTCTCCCCCCCCCCCCCCCCCCCCCCCCCCGGGCCTTTTGAACTCACACCCCTTCTTCTCCCCTCTCTCCTTCAACCTCAACCTCATCCTCATCTCTCCTCCTGTCTGTCCTCCACCCTCTCCATCACAGGGAACTCCTTTCCTTCTGCCTCTGATCTTTCCTACGACACACACACACACTAAAATACAACAATACAAACACCGTCTCCCTGGCACAAATACACATCCACACACGTCCCTAAACAATGTTACGGCCAACGATGCACTCAAACACACACACACACACACACACACACACACACCTTCAGACAAAGTGGTTCCTTATATCCGTCTAGTTTGCAGACTGAGGCTAATTTAGCGCCGAGCTCGTCCGCCTCCATCTACAGGGCGAGTAGGAAGCCTTTTCAGTCTGATCCTGCTCAGGGCTGCTGAATCACCCCCGTAACACCCGGCTTAAGGAAAACGTTGCGCACCGTCGGGACAGGGGGAGGAGGCGAGAGGAGGAGGGTGATGTCGTCCCTGGTGTAGATCAAGGGAGATAAGAGAGAACTTTAAAAAAGGTTGGCCCTACATGGTAAAAGTTAAAGAAAAGAAACTTGGTAACCACATCAGACACAATTACGTTTGACGGCAACAGTGTGTGTGTGTGTGTGTGTGTGTGTGTGTACGTACACACTAGGATCAGGACATGAAGATTTGGTTATTTGTCAAGAGCATGGATGTTAAGCATTTTTCGCTTGCCCCACTTTCTTGTAATGCAATTGTTTTAATTGATATGGTTCTCATGCATGAGAACTACAACAAAAACACATTTAAATCGATATGAAATGGGGAAAGCTGAAAGCCTTAAGTATCAAGACGATGGGATTATGCAAAATATAGAATTACAGAGAACTACTAATTGACTACAAGACTATAGTTAGGTGGCAAAAAAACGAAAACAAAAAAGGACCCTTCAAACCATTTGAGCTTTTTATTCAAAACCACATGCTTTGGTGCTTTTTAGGTGTCATTCCTGCCGATGGTCCAAGGTTCGGGTAGCTCGCCTCACGCTGCATCCCAGCGCCTTGCACATGTCACGCTATGCCTCTGGAACAAGAGACACGCTGTGCGACCATATAAACACAATGACTTCAGTAACCAGAGGTTTTCAGAAGTCGACTTCACAACGCCCCACATCTTGCGAAGCTCACAATGCTGTTCTGACAATCAATTGAGACAAACAAATGCCTACCGAACTCAGTGAGGCCCTCGACTGTGATGAAGGGCTATATAAATATTGAATGTATGTAACGCACTTGTGGGCCACGTATGGCCGTCCCTCGTTTGGTGAGATAAGGTTTGAAGAAAGACTGGAAATTAACAGTTTATTGAGTAATGCACAAGACAATCAAATACAACAGCAGTAGTCCCACTATGATGAACTTGTGTATGTTTTAAAAGTTTTATTTCCACACAAATGCATAGTCAAATTCAAAGAAAAAAAGAAACACAAGTACTTCATACAATCCAACATGAAAACACAACAACAAATTAAATGTTCATCCATTGCCTTCAATGGATAAAAACAGTCACGACCAACGACAACAAGCACCACATTTCTAGAAGACCATTTCTTGAATTTCCATGAATGAGGCTGAGATCAACGGCCCCAAAAAAGCTCAGACGTGTATAACTAAAAGCGAGCTCAGGTTTGGCAGGATAACAGGACTTCAACTTACCTTACACTTCTAGAGGCTCTTGCAGCATGTGGTTCAAACTTTTCTTTTCTTTCCTTTTCTTCTTCTTCCTCTTCTTTTGGTTTTATGGCGGGTAGCAACCATTGTTTATAAGGTGCATGCCACCACCTACTCTTAAAAAATAAATAACCTTCCCTAGAGTATGAAGAATAACAAGGTTGAAAGAATGAAAGTAAAGTATGAGATATATAATCCCTGGAGTTGTTTGCATCATTAAAAAATAAAATAAATAAAACAATAAAATACAAAATAAAATAAAAACCCTCACTCCATTCTATGGTATAATATAATAATACAGTGTGTGGTTGCTGTATTTGAGTGTTGTTGAAAGACCTTGCAGGTGTGTGTCAACAGCTTTAATGACAATTGGAGGGGCTATGACTGAAAGAGTTAGTGATTGGCTAATGTTAGGTGACATAAAAGGTAGGTCAAAGATGAAAGAGTTTGTGATTGGCTAATGTTAGGTGACATAAAAGGTAGGTCAAAGATGAAAGAGTTTGTGATTGGCTAATGTTAGGCTACCTACAAGTACCATAAAAGGTAGGTTAAAAAAATCCCAATTAACCCAATTAAGGCCAGCGGGTTATATATTACATTAATCAATACATGCTCCCCTGTAAAAGATATTACCAAATGTGGTGAAATGTGGTTGCAAGTAAATAATAAAAAACAAAAATACTATGGGGTTACCTGACCCACCAATTAGTGCTACTACACCTAATTAGTGGCAGGCGATGAAGATCCCCCGGCTACTGCATCCAACCCTGCGCACAACCAACTCCTCATTCTGCTCTTCCAGACTAGACTTGACTTGTGTGCACTTAGGGGTTTCATTTGAATTTTAACACAAATAATAAAATAGTCATTATTTTAAAATCATCATTATTAGTCAAGATGAGTACATCGTGGATGCACCCTGCCGCCTTCTCTCTCTCTCTCTCTCTCTCTCTCTCTCTCTCTCTCTCTCTCTCTCTCTCTCTCTCTCTTCATTCAACAAGCATATTACTTACTAATGTATTCTCTTTTAGCGGAGGCACGTCTGCCACTACATTGCCAATATTTTTGGTGCTAATGACCCCCTCCAACATACACAGGCTCACACACCCACATTTCTATATATTTTCTTTTTAAGTCTCATCCTTCTCTCCTTTTCACTCACTGACTTGCCAGGGTCTCTCTTGCCTCCTCTCCACTCTCTCTCTCTCTCTCTCTCTCTCTCTCTCTCTCTGTATCTTTATCCAGGATCATCAGGATGGAGCTGGTGGAGACGGTGCTCAATGTCTCTAAAGCCTCCAGCCACTTGAGGCTTTAGACTTTAGGCATGTGGAGGAGTCTCTCTTCTCCTCTCCACTCCTCTCTTCTCCTCTACCTCTCCTCTCATCATATCTGCTCCCTTGACTCTGTTTTCCTCGTCCCTCCACTTTTCTCTTCATCTCCTCTCCTCTCTCTCTCTCTCTCTCTCTCTCTCTCTCTCTCTCTCTCTCTCTCTCTCTCTCTCTCTCTCTCTGTCTCTCTCTCTCTCTGTCTCTCTCTCTCTCTCTGTCTCTCTCTGTCTCTCTCTCTCTCCTCCTCTCCCTCTCTCATTCTCTCTGAGTCAGTACGTTTGGATCACACACACACACACACACACAGACACACAGACCATATTACGAAGTAGACAATACATCTTCTCAATGTTTTTTTTTCCATCTTTAAAAATGAATAACCTTCCCTAGAGTATGAAGTATAACAAGGTTGAAAGACTGAATGATTGAATTAAAACGAGACCCTACCTTGTAGAAAACAACAAGGTTGAATAATGATTAGAAAATGCAATTATTGTTATAATTTGACTGTGAAAGGAATGAGTCTACCGTAGGGAACGATGAAATGCAGAACAGATAAAGGTTATCACAGACGAGCGAGAAGTGAGAGCTGTGTATTGTTTTAATCCTTTAAAGCCATTTGAGCAGAACAGACGCACTTGGTATGGAGTACATTAGGAAGGAGGAGAGAAAGAAAGAAAGAAAGAAAGAAAGAAAGAAAGAAAGAAAGAAAGAAAGAAAGAAAGACTAAAAACATTGTGTGGGTGAACTCAGCCATTATTAAGGATGTCGACAGACAGCTCCATCATGGCCGCCCGGACAACCAGAGCAGTGGGAGAAGCATGTAGGAGAGGGGCGGGGGGGGGGGGGGGGGGGGGGGGCGTTAACTAGACGTTTCAAAGACACAGTGTAGCCAGGATGGCAAAGCCAAGCCCTGGAGGACGAAGTGAAAACAATCATTTTGGTCCCCTACTGCCCCACATCGCTCTCCCTGCTGTTCGCTAGACTGGTCCATTACCAATATGGACCAGTCTACACATATAACCCCTCTTCCTCCTCCTCCGCGCTCCGTCCTCACACACTGAGGAAATATATAGATGTGTGACACTTCTGGGGTTTATGTGAGAAAATACAGAGAAAGGGGGGATGGAAGGGAGGAAGGAAGGAGGGAGGGAAGGAGGGAAAGAAAGAAAGAAAGAAAGAAAGAAAGAAAGAAATCTGACAAATTTAGCCTGGTGCTGAGCGTATTTACCAAACAACGTCTTTTTTGGGATGGGTGCAGCAGAAACACTGGTTCTGGGCAGCAAGGCAGCAAGGCAGTAAGGCACCCTGGCGTGAAATACGGTCGGGCTACCATGGGGGTTTTGATGCGGGGGGGGGGCAGTTTGTTGCAGGGACACTAATGTTATTGAGCTGCCAATCCAGCACAGTCCTGTGAGGATGTTAGCTTGGCAAAGGACCGGCTGTTCACTGTGACCTAATTCTCAGTTCCTAGCGTCATACAGAGGTTAGCTAATAAACCCATCCCTGGGACCCACCTCTTCTCTCACGTGAGGTTCAGGAGTCGCTGTTGCTGTTTCTGTGTCAATGTTTCGTTGTTCTACTTTGTGCTTTTCTATCCCAGGACATTTTCAGACACAGAAATAGCAAGAGAGATGGGGACGCCATCCTTCGTTTCCTTTAGTAACACGTTGATGTTCAGGGGTTATGGGTTCAATTCCTAGTTGATCGCACTTTTCAATCGCATCAAACAACCCATCAGGCGCAATTCGGTTCGGTTTAAAGACTCTTGTTACAACCGGGCTCACAGTGTAACAAAAAGGGACACACACAAAAAGGTCAACCTTTGTAACGTTTTTGATCATAATTGAAACCAACTCAAACAAAATAAGCATGTGGCGTGTAAATCAGTGGCTCAGTGGGGTTGTGGGTGTATGGAGCAGGGTGGAGGTCCAGCCCTCATGCCTCCTGGTGAGGGCGTCAAGGAAGAGACTGAGCGGATGAAGACCCACACGGACCGGAACAGGAACACACACACACACAGTACCAAACGAGGAGAAAAGGGGGCGGGGACATCCCAAATTGAACCAGCGAAGACCCCCTAAATACACAAAATACAAACCTGTCTTGCCACTCAACTCATTTTTATTCAAAACGACTTACAGGGAATTTAGGTACACGTAATTGAGGAAGTTAGGCACCTTGCTCAAGGACGCAGAGGGCAGACACTGGGGATTGAACCCAGGACCTTTAAGCTGGGAGTCGAAACACACCTCTACGCTATCTTGACCCTTTTACACCTGAGCAGCCCATCCCCGATGACCTTGGGTTACATCACCAGTGAAAGTCTCTGCGTCTGCCCGGCAACAGCGCAACCCCACTGCAATACGGTTCAGATTTACATGCAATCATACAGCTGGGAGGACTGCATGTGAGAGACTAACAGCATGGATGTGGTCATGCTGATAGTCTCTCACCCCCTCTCTTTCTCTCTCTCTCTCTCTTTCTCTCTCTCTCTCTCTCCATCTCTCTCTCTCTCACACACAAAGGGGGAAACTGAAGACCCGAAGCTTGTTCAGCTTGAGGATGTCAG
The DNA here is from genome assembly GCA_030340625.1 of Merluccius polli. NCBI lineage: Eukaryota > Metazoa > Chordata > Actinopteri > Gadiformes > Merlucciidae > Merluccius > Merluccius polli. The sequence goes on from JAOPHQ010002345.1 coordinate 21,408, forward strand.
TGAGATGGGATACGGACGTGCAACAAGCTCCCTGCATGTTCTCGCACCCCTGCTGTGTGTCAGCTGTCAGTTGTGAAAACCAAATTAATTCATATTTCAGAGCGACGTGTATGGGTGTGATAGTGCACATGCAAGCGTTCACTGTAAAAACACGCTAGGTATGGATCCATCAAACATGCCCGTGAAATTGCTCGTTCTTTGTGCTCTGCCATCTTCAACTTGTTTGAATGTCGAAAACCATTTATATTCTTTCGTCCATTCAGCTTAACTGAGCCAAGACCAATCATTTACCTCATGTGTATATATTTCCACAGCCTATCCAATCACAGATAACCATTAGACACAAGTCGAAGCCGGACAAAAGAAAGAGGACTCTCGGTGCCTGGGAAGAAAGGAATAGAAACACTGTAATCAAACGGCATTACATTTCAGCCCATGTGTTGAGTGCTTTTAAAAACTGCTTTCGGGTTTCACAGACAGCCTCTCTAAACTATAATGGTGAGCCTTGGACGTTTTTTCAGCAACCAGTACACTGTTCTGAGGGGGGGGTTCAACAATCACTATGGGCCCCAAAGTGATTGGCGGCCCAATGAAGAGGGGCCGTGAACCAGCAGAACCATCAACTTTAAGCGATGTAATGTTAGATTCGATAGCCAATTGGTTGGAGTTTTCTCGCAAGACACAGTGAAACAACGATGACAGTTGATGTGAGATGAAAAGAAAAACATGGCAACCAAGAGCTGAGCGGCATTGTTGGTTGCGAGGGTTGGTTCATACAAATCCACGAGTCAAAGTTCAATCGCTATGCTTTGGTCAAAGTTTGACTTAGACAGATGAGAAGGATCACGCCTGCCATGTTAGCGCTTGAATGTAAGTGGCTTGTTTTGATGCTATTCTAGGAACTGTGTGGGAGTCAGTTGCATACAATCCCCCGGCCTTCAGGAGTTCACACCCATCATAGTGGTGGACCACGTTTACAGGATAACTTCACAAAATGTATGCACCGCCAAATGCCATATATTATTATTATTATTATTATTATTATTATTATTATTATTATTATTATTATTAATATGTATAAATATGTGTCAACAACGTACATCATTTTTTAAATGTGTCTCTCATTCTCCTCTCTGTCCACCCAGCCTAACCATGCACATATCCCTCCGGCTCCACACCACTATCCTAGCTCTCCTACGTGACACGTCACACATCCTTATGTAAGGTTTTCTCCATTCCTTCTGGGCTTTGGGAAGTTTTTTTGCTTATCCCATTTGAGATTTTGGGGTTGTGAGTCAGCATGAAATCTGTGGCCTTTGATGCCATTACTGTACTGTATCGGTGAACTTGACTTGGCTCCAACCAACGACGTCACCCTGCTTCACTGCGGCGGCTACACTCTCCACAGGGAATTGAACCCCCAACCGTTGAATGCCACTTACTCCTTTTGATTGAGCTCCACAATTTTGCCTTCTGGTGGCATTGATGCTTTGCACAAACCCATTATCACAGCCAGACCACCGACCAAGGTGCTTCGGTTAAAACCCAAACAACAACAACGATCGATACACAGTACGTGTCCTTACGTGTATCAACTGTGGTACGCCTTGGAGGACGATCGTCTGAGTGTGTGTGTGTGTGTGTACCCAATCTCCGACTCCCCCTTGTGCTTGACATTCCTAATACGTCAATATCCCAAGTCCAAGTGTTAGCACGATCCCACAGTCCACTGAGACAAATGAAATGAAAGCGGTGGTCCATTTATGGTGCATTCATAACCCATAATCTATTCTTTTCATTGAAGATCTTCCTTTGTTTTCCTCTTAGAACGGCGGCACGTGATAAGAGTCTATAAATAATGAATTAGCAGGATTTCTATTTTAATGGCTCATTAACGAGGAAATGTCTTGGCGAGCATGCCTGGACGTGGCTCTTTCTTTCCCAGAGTGCACTGCAGAGTGCGAGGCAGATAGTTGATTATGGTGATGAGGGCAGACAGGGAGAGAGAGAGAGAATGAAAGAGATGGGAAGAGAGTGAGATAGAAAGTGGGAGATAGCGAGAGAGGGTGAGGGAGGGGAGAGAGAGAGAGGGAGACAATTAGGGAGAGGGAGACAATTAGGGAGAGGGAGAAGGAGAAGGAGGTGGAAAGAGGGTGAGCGAGCGAGAGAGAGAGAGCGAGAGCAAGAGAGGCTTGTCAATAAACAAAGTATCTGTGCAAGAATCTTTCAGTAGTAGGCATCATTGACTTGATAAAGATCACTTCACCTAATCTCCCAGAATGCACTGCTCAAATGGACCTGAACAGGAACACGGAGATGTGCAAACGGGAGCAAAGAACAGGTGCATCAGAATGACATCACCTATTGTCTGGTAATGTGCTGTCACATGGCTTTAACTAGATTGGTATCAAGAGGTATTGTTATAGCATGTGTGTGTGTGTGTGTGTGTGTGTGTGTGTGTGTGTGTGCATGTGTGTGTGCGTGCGTGTTTGAGTCTGTGTGTGTGTGTGTGTGTGTGCACGTGTGTGTGCACGTGTGTGTTTGCACATGTGTGTGTGTGTGTGTGTGTGTGTGTGTTAGTAATATTACAGCAATTAATAAGATCATTGTCTTGCTTGTACAAGCGATTTCCCAGAAGGATAAGCAGCCACCGTTGCATATTTGACATGGCTTAATGTACTTCCAGCAGGTCACATGCACTTCACGGTGGCTCACACATGCATATGATTAGCATCTTCACTGATGTATTAACACATAGGCCGGCCCCAAGTTGTACCATGTCTGCTGAGGGGCTGCACCTAGCTCACACACTATCAAAACATCATGTGTTGACTCTATTGCTCTCTCTCTCACACGCACACACACACACACACACAAAAAACAGTTGTCTGCTACAATACATAACTAGTATTTCTGAATAATTTAAATTTCCACCCCAGTGAGCATTGAACTCCCACATAAATAGAACTGACATAAATAGAAGGGGGAAAAAAGCCACGGTACTCTCTAAAGTAATCTAGCTTTTGTTTCACCCATGTCCAATTAAAAATCTAATTGAACAATCTTGTTAAATGGTAATAAGGTGTAATATTTATTATTCAGCAATCTTTGTGGACTGTGGTTTTGGACAGCAGCTTTTTGCACTCCATTTTTCAACCAATAGTTCCAAAAAGCGGTGGCGAAAAGGGGATAATTTTGTGTTTTATTGCTTGTAAAGCAGTGGTTTACGACTCATTCTTTAAAGCTGGAATGACAGCGCCATCACGCTCAAGGACACTTCCAAAGTCCATCTGGGGGAATAAAAAGTGGCTTTCTGTCTCGTTTGAGCCAAGTTTGACTGCCGAAACATCAAGACAAAGCAAAGCATCTCGACAAGGCCGGGCCAGGGCACACGTCCGAGATGCATTTTTGCTGCATACACGAGCATTCGGGTTGCGGTTTTTGTGCGAGATGCATTTTTGCTGCATACACGAGTGTTCGGCTTGCGGTTTTGTGTGAAACGCATTTTCACTGCATACACACACATTCGTTTTGCAGGTATTTCTTTTCCGTGACACGCATCTCCACTGCATACATGCGCATCCGGGTTGCGTTTTTTGCGTGAGAAACATTTTCGCTGTATCCAAGTGCATTTTGTTTTGGGAACACAATCTCATTATATCAGGGGTCCGTTTCACAAAACAGGTTCAACAACCTCTGAGTCTAATCCTAAACGCTGAGTTGATCTACACTGAGATATAAAACTCAGAGTTTTCGGTTCCAGAACAGCGGATTTGAGTTAATTTAGTCAACTCAGAGGAGTTCCACCTAGGGTTAAGCGTGTGCACCACAACTATAAAAAGCCAGCATCAATGGAGCCCCGATTCGACGAGTCACCATGGCAACGGGGAAGAGGAGGGCTACGTTTTTCATCAACCTCGAATTGGAAATCCTAATGCGCTCATATGGCGAGTTTCAACACGTTTTTAGAAAGAAGTGCAACACTGCTGCGTAAGTTTAAATGTAGTCCTTTGCAATCACAATAATATTACAGGGGAAAACTGCTTGAATGGTAACTATTCATTTATTTCATTTAGGTGCAATCCCGCGGGGGAGAAGCGCACTTGGCAGCAGCTTAAGATGACATATAAAAACATTGTTCAAACAGATAAGACCTCGGCATGACCATTTTGATCATGTTTTACACTGTAAAGTAAATATTAAGTGGCTATTTGACTGTATACAGTTGCCTTGCTCAAGTGCTCTGCATCTCCGACATTGTACAAAAAACTTCCATTTGCAAAGAAACGCAGTGCAACACACAATATCTGCTGGGATGTGAGAGCATGTCTACGGTTGGTAATGTTGCAAATGTAAGGACGGATTAGGTTGTGTATGTAAATGATGGACTGTGACGTGAAACGGTACCGCTGAAAAAGATAATTGTCTGGAAATGATAATTGTCTGGAAAGGCTACATCTATGGTCTGATAACCCTCTCCCGACGAATATTTAATTCTCTGCGCAGTAATGCTGCACCTTCATCCACGGGATCGTTGTCAAAAGCAGTGCTCAAAGTGGGCCGGTACTCACCGGTACGCAGTACCGGCACTTCTACATTTTACCCTTTAGCGTACCGGCACTTGTCACAGGCTGTCGGTACTCTACTTTGCCCTAACCAGGGGCGGATCTACCGGAGTGGCGCCCCCCCCCGTCGGTCGTAGGTCCGGGGTGGGTTAATATCGCGCGCATGTTCGTGAAAAACGTCGCCTCCTACTGTGCCTAATGGACTTCTGAAATAGCCTACTGACTCTGACACTGATTTTTTAAATGATTTTTGACAGACGGCTACGCCAAAACTCGCTTGCTGACTGAATGAAAGAGGAAATCAAATGGCGTGTGTGGCTGAAAGAGGGCGGAGACAGAGAGAAACTCGAGGTTCATTGAGAAAAACCTGGTCCCGACCAGGTTAGGTTCATAGAGTCTGTTACTACGGTAACAGACTGAGAGCTTAAGTTATCTCTCTCTCTGAAACAGGCTAGAGTTACCCCTCTTTCTCTGGTTTGAGTTACCTCCCTTTGTGAAACGGAAAACTCAGAGTTTCCCTCATTTCAGGGTTAATAAACTCAGAGTTTTCACTAAACCTGCTTTGTGAAACGGACCCCAGGTGTGGTGCATCCTCCCCTGAGCGTTCATTAAAGCCGAGAGCGGCGGGTAAACAAATCGATGGCTCTGCACAGGTGGCTGCAAAACCAGGTCAAGCCGATTTACATGTAGGAGAGCGCACAGACACACACACACACAAACACACACACACACACACACACACAAACGCACGCACACATGCGCCCAACAGTGAGCATAATGTGGAAATCTCACAGTCCAATGTCCAAGGCAGATCATTAGCAATCACTACAACCAACTAAGGTTAGCGGGTTTGATTCCAGGTCGTTTCACCAGTAAACCTGGAAATATCAGGGTTAACACCATAGGTGCCATTCCCTGACTGTATAGCGTGATTATGATGCTGCGGTTGAACCTTTACTCTTGTATGTATATTCATACTTCTGTGGAAGAGAGCGATCATTCACCATCAGCTGGGTTATGTGTTGTAAACTTCATTTACCCAGGGAAGATTTGCTGAGGTTTGGATGCTCTTCAAACAGCAGTGCTCTGTTGATTACCCTGATACGCTTGTGTGTGGAATAGCCTAACATGCTAAGTACCTTTACACATGAAGTAACTTAACATGCTAAGTACCCTTACACATGAAGGAGCCCAGCATGCTAAGTACACAGACAACCAGATCAGGAAACCTTGGCGAACGACAACCTTGGCAGAAATGTGCACAACCACATCCTCAAACACAAACACACGCATATATTGCAACACCAGGGCAATGCAATCTACACAAACTCACATGCACATGCTTGCATATCTGGAAACACTGAAGTACATTCATGTAGACAAACACACGCACATCCCCACGCACATGTATATCGTGACACACACTTGCACATGCACACACGTACATACAGGCGCGTAGGAAGGACTCAGATATTGGGGGGGACCGATTTTTTTTTTTTTTTGGGGGGGGGGGGCATATTTGCGATCG